>DWLR01000681.1:0-23025 GCA_018246295.1 Papilio alexanor hazarajatica | reverse complement strand
CTGTAGTCCATACTGCAACTGGTTTTGGCTATAGTTTTATGGCCGGCCGCCTGCCTGACGCCAACCCTTCTTGGGAAATTAGCTAACATACATCTAGAAAACAATTACAAACAGATGCTTAAATATAATCAACTTTAAGCTCTATGGTGTACTCAGCTTAATAATCTATTTTATACATAGCAATAACGAGTAAAGAACCTCTTGCAACATAAGTCGAGCGATTGCCGTGTCGCAGACTCGAACTAATACCCCCATCTCAATTCTACCATCGGACGTTTAAACTTATGGCTGATCTTCATCCTTTTGTCGTAGATATACCGCGCGTTCGAACGAAGAGATTCGAATCTTCGTTCATTGTGCGTACAGCAAAGAATTGAAACAAGTTGCCAGCGTCACTGTTTTCACCCAATAATGACGTAGTTAGGCTTAAAAAGAAGAGTCAATTGGTTGTTACTAAACTAGTGTGTATCATCTTCCGACCGCATCACCACTCAAAATGTAGGAGCGTGGTTAAGTGCTAGTTTATTCCTTATTCTAACGTTGATAATATAACAAAAGCATTGTGAAAAAATTTAAATGAATGTACTATGCAAACAGGTCACGACAAAAATTACATATACGGTGCTGAATAAAATCGTGAGTGATTTAAATTTTTTACCAAATGCTTGTATCTAAGAAAACAAAAAGTCTCATACATATAAATTCTAAGTTCATCCATTTGTAAAAGTCATTATTATTCGGCTACTCTCATTATATGCAAGGCGTAGAATAATATATTGCTACATTGAACTGGAACGATTGGTGATTAGATTTTCTAGAAAACCTCAACGATAACTCATAACCGATTATGTAAAGGAAGAGAGAGGGAGAGAAGTTAGTTAGACCCAGAATTTATTAAAACAGGGACACATACAAAGTTGAAGTGGCTCCATCTGTTTGTTTTAAAAGTACTTTTTTGTGGAATGGTTTCCGTACTCCCCACTACCGAAGGACGCTTTCATTCCATATTGGATGTATTAATATTATATATATATATTAACATTATATTCATTTGCTCTCGGATTAAGTTTTGAACACCAAGGTGTTGGAACAATTTACCTACGTCACTGCTTTCGTCCAATTATGACGTCAACCTTCAATCGTGAAAAGCTAGGACTATGTTTATCACAATGACATTTCAAGAAAATCATTAATAGGAGGTGACAATATCATCTACGTTTGTACTTATTTGATTGTGATTGTAGGTTGTGGGGTTGGGTAGTATATGTAGTCTCAGGAATTTATATCAACCTCCATAGTCTGTTTCTAAAGTGTAAAAATCTTAAATTTTGTGTCAATTATTAACTAAGGATATATTCCTTCACTCAGTACATAGATAATAATTTACATCTAATTTTCTATTAGTCAATGAATTACACTAAAATAATAAATAAATTAAAAATAATTACATTTATAGAAATAAATACAAAAAAAAATAACACAAAAAGAGCGGGAAATCTCCCCATCCTTGGCGGCCATGTTGTTGCATTGCGTTCCATTGTGTTGTGCGCGCAGCGGCCGCGAGGGCGCCACGTGCAGCGCACATCTGTCGTGCGAGCAGCGAGCGGCGACACGCGCACCCTCTCCTCTGCACCGCGCCAGGACACACTCCCAGGGATTGTCAGCGAACTCGTATTCATAAATACGTTTATTTCATTTAATAGAGCATCGAAAATCACACTTCTTTTAGATAGGATAAATATTCATTTTATGAAACACTGACATCAATTCTACCATTTTTAAATTTTTGTCTATCTCTGCGTCACAATATAACTGTAGACGGGCTTGACCGATCTTAATGAAAATTGGTATATAGTAAGAACACGTGAGCGCGCAAAAGATGGGCTATATAAAACATATGTCTGTCTGCTTGTATGACCCTCTATAATTTAAGAACGGCTTGACCAATCTTAATAAAAGTTGATATATTGTATATCCCTTTGTGTATTACAATGTTTTTACAATAACAATTTTTTAACACAAGTTTAACATAATTCGATATATTAAACGTGAGTTTAAATCATACACAAATTTCCAACGAGTAGAACAAGAAGCCGCTGGCAACATCATAATTAAGAGGTTAAAGTCGGATGTTCAAACTTTTGCTATTTATGGTATGATGAAACATTGAACCATACTTATGAAGTCAGTCAGAAAAATCAAAATAATGCGCTACTAAAATCATGTTTCTAGGTCTGTGACATATCACCTTTGCCTTAAGAAGTCATCTACAGCTAAATCGATCTTAAGGAAGCAATGCGCAGAAGGCTCTTAACCCAAACCTCCTAACAGTAAATGAGAGCACAGGCGGAGCCCCGTCTTGGACTGTTATGTCGTTTAAGTTATGGAATTGGGAGGCGGTCCAACTCTTGAGTCAATTGGTTGAAATATGCCATGGAATACTTTGCACCAGGACCTTCGAAAGTCCCCCAACTTACCGTGGTACTCGATGCCCCCGTACTCTATTCACCAGTATATCTCCGAACCACGACTCCATCGATAGCTATTGTCAGAGATGTTATTTTTTAGCACTCATCATAAGCTTATCATAACTTAAAATCTTCGGGACATATTCTACATTTATATTATTTAGAGTTTGTACAAAAAATTCAAATTGGACAATCATTGATATAAGCTGATTGGGATTCAAACTTTGAACGTCGGATAGCAATTCTTATTTTAAGCCACTGAATGGGTATTTCCAGGGGAAGGCTGCTACAAAATGTTTTATGAAAAATGATACAATATTAAATAGAATAAATTATGAAAGCTTTTACGTTTGTGGTTACTAGTTACCGAATTACTGAGAATGATCAGTTATCGAAAGTAACATTAAAGGTTAATTTTTACGTCATTAATTAAATCATTAACGGTCATCCTGACAAAATAAAAAAATAACAATTGTCGTATCGATGGTAACAAACATTTTTAATTTGGGAACAAAACAAAAGCGTTTAATAAAACCGATATTTAGCGTGGGTCGGTGGACGCATGCGCGGGGAGAGGGCGGCGCTCTGTCCTCCCCTTTCTATTACGCACTCCTATTTAGGGGCTGATTCAAAGAACAACTCGGGCCTATCTATTTTGGTCCCACCGCTGAATATTGTCATAGACAAAGTTATTGGTTTCTTAACATTTTCCTCTTATCTTTAAAACATCTTTAAATGAAATATTTTATTCAACTAAGTGTCTGCCTAAATGATAATTAGGCAATTTATTTTTTATTATTATTAAAAAATGTACTATCCATTCGTGCCCGACCTCGCCCGGAGGTTTTCATTTTTTTTTTTCTAATTGTTTAAAGAATTATTAAAATCAGTTGTTTTAGTGTCTACCTATTACAAATAAGTAAATCTTTCCTCTTTATATATTAGTATAATAAATAATCTATGAACTTTAAAAAGCAAAACCCACTTCAAATTTTCTTTATAATTTTATTTTTAAGTCATAAAGTCATTTATAGCCACGGTACGTCTAATTACAAATCCATTAACTCCAAACAGGGCTTAAATCTACCAACATATCGATTTTCAATATTCAATGACATTAAATATTAAATGAGACCCGCTTGCGAGCGTCCTCTTTCCAAAAAAAAAATATATTGTTTCATAAATGACGAAGTTCTGACGTAACAAACATAAAGTAATACGCGCAATGAAAACCTCCTTATGTTTTTGAAGTCAGAAAATATATTTAATAATTTGGATCACCAATATAGTTTTAATTACATTTAAATAACTACAAATTAAAACATCTCTGTTAATACCAACACAGGTCTTTGTGTCAGGTTCTGGGTCCGGTGCCGTGCGAATATGCGAAATATGTATTTTGTTCTGATATTACGTAGGAGCGTTTGTATTCCATTTAAAAAAAGTAAGAGTTATGCTTGGTTTCCACTGTACGAGTGCACTCTGATGATTACTCATACGCTAATCGTGCCATGTAAATGCGTGATCCGATTCCGGCTTTCGATCGAATTGGACTCGTCGTGTCGATCATTTTACTTACCGAGCAAACTTATATTGTGAAAACCTAGCTTAAGTGGCCTACCTGATCTCATATAATGATGTCCATATTATTTTTGTTTTATGTTAATAATTGTATTGTTCTAAATAAATATATTAGGTCTAACGGAAAGAGCCCAATACATTTTGAGCTGTTGATAACCAAACAAAAGGCTAAATTCTGAGAGGTACTGTCAGCTATTGGATAAATTAAACAGCACTCCAAGAAAAGAGAGGTTCAATAGGAAGAACATCATACTGCTTCATGACAATGTCAGGCCACATGCTGCTTTGGGAACTCGTCAGAAATCCGCAGAGCTAGGCTAGGAAATACTGTCACACCCACCATACTCCCCGGACTTAGCACCATCTGATTATCACTTGTTTTTGTCCTTGCATACTTTTTTCACAGGGCAAAAACTTCAAGAACGAAGAAGATGTCAGACAAACACTTGTTCAATTTTGTCAAAACGGGATATACAAACTGCCATAAATAATTATATTATTCAGTAAAGTTTATTCAAGGTATGATAAATATATTCTTTATTTTTATTCAAAAAACGGACAGAAATTTCCGGTAGATTATCATTACCGGCAGTAGCCACACTTCCATCAACAACCCCAACAATCAGAGTTCAGAAGTCCTCTACAAAATTTGGATAATTATTGCACATCTTCGCTTTTTATAGATTAATTTATTTCATTTATAAATCTAAAATATTTTATGTCGCGTCATTATTGGAATTCCGCGCGGAGCTTACCGGAAGTGACAAGGTCCGTCCGGCTGCGGGGGCGCTGCGACGCCAAAGGTCAGCTTTGAAGATACGAAACACTCAGAAGTTATATGGCTAAAGAAAATGAAATTGTTGAGTCAAAAAAAGTTATTGTTTAGTAATACAATAATCGAATTGATCAAACAGAAGTGGTAAATATACCTATGATGATATTCTGTGCGATCGTGACGTATCTACATCTCCAGTGAAGTCGGCACATTTATGGAAGTATTTACTCCTGATTACCTGCTGGATTTACCATGATTAACTGTTTCATAATTGAATACGGTTTATGTATTTAAATAAAACCGAAAAATGTAACATGAGCATACCTCTTCTTTTTATTTTGTACCCCCGAGTAGGCGCTGCAGCCTTCTGCTGCTTTGGCTTATGCAGCAACATTGAATACATTTAGTTATTGTATCGAAAATATACTTGAGGATAGATCAAAATTATTTACCATGCAATATAGTAGCATGAGCATATCGTCTATTTATAAGGTTTTAGGTTTTTTTTTGTAGAAAAAAGAGATAGTAAACAACAGACAAAAAATAATTAACTGTAGTACGATACGTTGGAAGGTCAGAATTAACTCGGGCAGGAGACGAGGCAGAGCAGCGATCGATGGCCGGCGCCGCGACCTGATAAAGCATCACGGGCTCCATGATTCCTATTTCCACTTTATTTTACTCCTTTGTATCGGTCGGAAACTATGAGGTTTTTTTTATAATTTTTATGTATGTTGGAAGGTAATTTAAAAATGAAACTTAAGTAGAAAACGAGATATGACTAGTAGATGAAGTTCAAACTGAAATTTCAGTCGAAAAATTTTATTAAAGTAAAGGTGTCAAGCAAACGAGCGATTGACATGAATTTAAGCACCGGTACCCATAACTATCTACAAAAATAAGACTTCAGTATGCAACAAATGCGTTTCCAGCCTACATACAAGGGGAAGGAGAAAACTAATCTTTAACTTTTTTTTAACAAAAATAAAACCAACTTTAAATTTATATAATTTTATTTATAAGTAATTAAGTCACTAATAGCTGCGGCACGTCTCATTAGAAATCCATTAAGTGCAAACAAGGCTTGTCTTAAATCTACCAATACATCAATTTTTGGTATATTTTCGGAGCCCATGGTTCAATGACAGTAAAAATTAAAAGGGACTCACTTGCGAATGACTCCTTTCCAACAAAAACTTCGTTGCCTCTAATGACGAAGTTCTCAGGTAACAAACATAAATAAACACAAGCGAAGAACCTCCTGCTTGAAGTCGGTAATAAGGATAAATGAGATGAGAAAGAGTTGTGCGAGTAAACTAGGCCAAGTTCTCATAAGAAGAAACGTAACAAACCTTCAGTTGACGGCGGCGAGATTAGTAGATACTTCTCCGATTAAACATGCTTATTAATGTTGTTACATTAAGTGCTATCAATATAACAATGTGTAACAAGTTATAAGAGTCAATAATCTATCCACTATCTTGGTCTAGTCTAGCAATTTATAGGACTTGCAGTGGTCCAAAATTTATATATTACTATAGTCTTTATTTTATACATACAAAATGTACGCTTCAAGCATTATTGTAAATATTACATGAAATATTTTATGGAAATATCTACGAGCAAAAACTTACCAAACATTATTTCTTGCAAATAATTTTATTGTTCTAATGCTAATCGCTCATGTAATTTCCTTTTTAGTATTTCGATTAACATTTGCTATGATGGCCTAATGATCCAAAAAGTCTAACATCGAAATCCCTGGATTCCTATTACCGGACAAATATACGAAAATATTATTTCAAACACCTACTCGTATATATGTTTGAAATTGACGCATACAAAGTGATGCCACAGATTCCTTGCCCGAAAACATGAGTTGTGACGATACTAACGTATCAAAAATTAGAACGTTTAGAATTTAAAACAAAATAGCAATTAGAACATTTATTTAAAGTTAATGAAAGAAAATAAGAGTTACCAAAACACAAAGTGAATTAATAGTGTAAAAAAATTAATCCGAGAATCGACGAATGGCGCCACATACTAATTTTGTAAAGTGAAAAATTAAAAGTATGAAATTACGGTTTATTGCAAAATCGTAATCATTGCCAACCGCCTGCATCATGGGTTTGTAAATTCTGATTTAAATACGATACATTGCAATTAAACTTTTATTTTTATCGTTCTTAAAAGCTTGCGTCATGAAAGGATTGATTAATAGTGTTTCAACTAGATGGCGCAAATTTCAAAACCATGTTTGAAAAGAAAGGAACAGGAACGCATTACAAGTTTCAAAGATATAAAAATCTCGAAATTTGTATCAATTCTTACACACTTATAATACAAACTTTTTAATGTTCCTTGGATTGTTATGCGTTGTTGTATTCTTGTATCGTTGTAATGTATACGAACAACAATTTATTTCTATGTAACACTAAAATTAAAATTTATAAAATTCATTATTTTTCTATGTCTAGAAAAAATTCTATTACAAGAACATGATAAAAAAATGTACGGTTTAATTCTACCATTGATCATTAAGCTAGTTTGTTTATAACTTTCAGTATACATATTTAAATTAATGATGAAATAGACATATATTGCAGAGTGTGAAAAAATTCAATGTAACGATTGTTGTGTCCTATCAAATGCTCCAGACAGTACGGCACAATGCGGCGCAGACGTGTTCTATCTTCAAGCCTTTGAACTGCGTCTGTTGCGGTAAGGGTTCATTCTGGCAAACGGTATTTGATCTTCACATTGCTGTATTAATTTTACTATTTGATTACTAATTTATTATTGTTGTAAGGGAAAAGTAAGGCATGAAAAAGGCAGAAACCAAATATAAGTAAGGTACGCTTCGGTGGTTCAGACAGACATCTTGTAGCGATCAAGAATAAAATGTCAACATTGACAAGTCAAATTCATCCTAAAGAATGAAGAATGAAGCGATAAACACTAAAATGACTTATTTATTAAGACTAAGGTCTCGTTATAGACTTGTTAGATCCGATATATACAATTAATATCAACGATTAACTTATGCTTTAAGTTTTAATTGCATGAGTATTAACTTATATGCGCCGGATCCAATTGTAAATGAATAATTATTTGGTACGTAAGATAATTATAGATGAATTGATTATCTGTGAAGTTGTGGTTGCGCCGCCATCGCGCGCAGCGGAAACTAAAAGCGCGCTTTTATTTTTATCCCGACTGGATGTTCGCCCTCATTTGCAGCTAGCTACTAATTCAATATCGACTTTTCCGCGTTTAGTTTATAATTTTCCTCGTATATCTTACGTGTGGTCTACTGTTAGGTATAATTTTTGTTTTAAATCCTTTTTATCTCTTGTTTTTTTTACTGAATATGGAAAAGGAGAAAAGTTCTTTCGTAGATTAAGTTATCCCTAACTATTGTAATTTTGATAGGTAGCGTTGTTTGATAGGTAGGTAGTGAATCGCTTGCTCGTCTCATTATTTTATCATAAAAAATGAAATATTCAACGTTAAATATCCAACAAACGCTCGGTATTCCTCCGCCAGATCAAATTTGGAATACATTCAGTTTTCTATGCTAGAGAACGGTTTCTAGTAATGTTGTAGTGAAGAAGAGATCGAACTTTACTAATTCCTAAGTTATCAAGCCCATAATTCAATACCAAAAATTTTAATTCACATCGTTATTCTTCGGTCAAGATTAATATAATAGTTGTAGTGTCGGCGATTTGAATATTGAATTTGCCATAAAAAATTTCCTTGCGCGTACGTTTCTAATATTGATATGATCAGTATACAGTAGATTGCAAAATATATTTAAGTACTTCAGTTAATGTCCACATTAAGAATGCAGCGCAGAGGAACGCCGAGTAAAGCCTTCCGTAGCAGTCGACGCTGCTGTTAATTGACGTCTCCCAGCCCCCGCTATGCCTACTAATCAAATCCAAGATTCACCTTAGAAATTGCACCATAAACGTTCAGCAAGCTATTGTTTAAAATAACTGATAGGAGAAGGAAATGTCTATTTTTCTGTCTATCCCTTCCTCTGTCGATAAGATAGGCAACGCATCTGCAACTCGCTAAAGTTTTTTGCATATGTGTATGGGTGGGTAGCGGTCACTTTGGTGACCAATTGCTCGTTTGCCAATTTCATGTTTTAAAAAAATTTATCATCTTGATTTTTATTTGCGCACGCTGTATGCGCAATATAACAATATTTTGATGTATCTAGAATTGTCATTTTGGAGGATTTCTAAGCATTGAATTTAGCAAGGCAAAATTTAAAAACCACACATTTTACGTAGTTTAAGTCAGAACGTCGAAGGTTAATGCTGGAAAAAAATAATTATCAAGATCATTTTAAAGTTTGTCACGGAAGAATTGTGTAATTTTTTTTCGAGGTGGGGGCTTGAGTCTCTTAGCCTTACCCCCTGAATACACCAATGTACGAGTATATCGTTTGTACGTAGCGCGAGAGATCACTCGTTGACACTATCGACTGTGAACTCGTTTGTCACTCCTGCTCTCATTAAAACTGTGTAATTAATTGGGACAGGATGAACTAAAGTATAAAAGTGCGAAGAAATAAAAAAAAACTTAAAAGCTATGAGGCAGGAGCGATCTACTATTAATTAAAAATAATTTAAAATATCAATTGGTCATAGCGCGCAACGAATACGCGACGCGGTTTTTTATGGCGCAGCAATTTTTGCGATCAAATAAAAAAAATCTGATGATCGCAGCTTTATACAGCTAGAGTGGAAATACGTTGGAAATTGGCAGATATGATCTATTTAAGATTTTTAATAAATAAATAAACTTACTGACTTTACTCTTATGATACTCCAGGGAAGAATACGAATCGAAGGAGCCGCTTACGCTACAGAGGGTGGCAATGAATGGACTGAATGACTGACAGAAGGGCAATATTTAACGCGAGTACGGTATATAGTATGTTTGTACGTATTTATGTAGGTATATATATATATATAACTAGTCAGGTCACACATTCTGTCAAAAACTTTTAATGATACAATTTATGATAATTATTTAGAAATTATATATGAAATGACACATGTAGAAAATAATTTTATTTACATAATTTTCGATATATTCGAATACATGCCCTTAATCGACGCGGCCAGTTAACGATTGCAGCATGCACCACATTCATATCTATTTCTGCCGCTGCCTTAAACTACAGATGCTCAAGGAGACTCTAAATTCTGATGAGGTGTAGCGCAGACTTCCTCCTCTAAGTGTTGCCATATCTTGTAGTCCAGTGAGCTTAAAGCTGGACTAAAAGAGGGCTAGTCTTCATGCTAGATAAAGTCAATTCCACGGGCGGTCAATCAGTTTTGCGTGCTTCGTGCGGGATGCAGAGTTTGAATATCCAATGTTTGTTTTTGAACATTATTTGAGAAAGAGATTGAGGAAAGAGGAAAGCCTGAATATGAGATACCAACCTAAACCGAAACGAATGAAATGTTTTTGAACCCTCGGAATGCGCGCGCTCGCTTCTTCGCTGCTGTGGGCATACACTTTTGTTTATTATAACTTCTTTCGATGGTTAAAATTTTTTCATCCGAAAAACAAAATATCGCGGTAATTTTACCCGCGTACCGCCGTAACAAAGCGCGGAATCTTTCCAGCCTAATTTTTTTCAAACGCTCGTTCAAAAAATGTCCTGTCTTTTTACGATAAGCTCGTAGTCCCAGGTCTTCATTCAAGACCCTTTTGACCAACTTAAGAACACTTAACGACTTGACCGATTTTGAAGAGAGATCATTCGATTCTAATTCTTCACCAGATTTTCAGAGGCTAAAGTCTGTTTTTTTTTTGTTTTATTGTTTTTTTTTAATTAACTTTGTCTTGCCAGTAAATAGTTGCAGGACTGTAAAGGATGGTATGGTGTGTCGAGGCGACCGTGAACCCAGTGCGCACCTGTCAGTGTCCTAGCGTATCGTCTAATCGCGGCCACACAGAGCGCCACCAGGTGCGCTTTGAACTTGACACTTATCTATTTATGTATGCCTGGTACATTGCTTTTCGATATTACTAATTTTTAAGCTGATCGGGGGGTTATCAAGTTAATTTATTTAGGAGGAATTAAGAGGGTGAAAGAGGGAAGAGAATCGAGGGCTGAGGGTTCAAGAGGAAGAGGAGGAACCCGTAACAAGCAAATGAGTGATAGCAAGATGCATAGCCTACCTTCGTTTATTAAGGTATTTTATTGGAAGATGGTGAAAGAGCAAATAATTCAGTCTATCTTAATTCGTGGGAATATCGACTGTAAGACTATCTCCCCTTATGAGTCACAGATCGATTGTTAATTTCATCATTTTATAATTTCACTAGGTATATTATAAAGTTATGGCAAATTATAAGCTGAAAAATTGATTGCGATTTAACGTATCTTGCATTTCCAATGCAACAGACGAATCAATAATTATTATCTTGATTTTAACTTAGACTTTAAAGCAATACTGCAAACAAAATATCGGTTCAAAGTAGATTATAACAATGCTTGTTTGTTATAATCTAATTAATTATTTCACCAATATTTATTCCTTTAATATAATAGATTTTTATAATGTAATATAATTTAGAATTTACAAATAAAATTAAAAGTTAGGCATACAGCTACATACACACAATAATTAATGCTAGCCTGTTTGTTTTCGGAGGCGCCCGGGCTAATTTCAACATACATAATTAGGTATTAAAGTATGGTCATGTTACTTCTGAATAACGTACATTTCAATAACCATAAATAAGCCATTTTAAATTATATTTTCCATACACATGTAAATAAAACATAAAAAATTTAACATCATCGTATGTAGGTAATTTGATTGTTTGTTTGTTCCGGATAAACTCAAGAACTGCTAAACCGATTTTAAAAATTCTTTTTTTGTTTGAAATCTCTTTCATTAGTTATGATATCTTTGATTGCCTATATACCCGAGCGAAGCTAAAAAGAGATTAGTTAGTAGTCGACATATTAGAACAGTTCATTGTAAGATTTTATTAGGTTCGATTTTAGAATTAATATTATGAATTTCCGTCGAACAAGCGCGGTGCTTTGTGAACCGCACAGCGTAATGAGCGTTGCAGTCGCCCTACTTCTGCCAGGGTTGCCACTGTCGGGTCAATGTGAAAAAATAGAGGACGACCCGCCACAAGTGACTTTAGGGAATAAAATAAATAAAACTCGCATTTAATGCAATATTAATTGAAATGAATCTTCAATTGACGTTTTGTCTAACTTTTTCGGATTTTATTAAAGTAAGTCAAGACTGAAAACATGAGTCTAATTAAATCAACATTTAGACCAGTGATTCCCATACTTTTTTTCTCGTAGACCACTTTAAAAATTTTGAAATATTACATTGCTTTGAAATTTATATATTATTATATAATCAGCCCGCATTGATAGGTAAAGCTAAGCAAACATTTCTGTTCTTTACTTTACCCTCAATATTTTTCCCGCCAACGTCTCCGTTCGGATTTGCCGTGGACCCCAGGGCGTCCACCACCACTTTGGGAATCACTGATTTAGACGAAAAGGTTTAATAATGCCTTAGAGTCCGTTTGACGTTTGGCATTTATTATCTATAGTGATATCTCTGTTACAAAAAGCAGAGCTGTTTTTCTGTAGTTGGTTAACTCTAAAACTTAAGCGATTTTTAAAAGTCTTTCAAAAACAGAAAAGTATCTTGTCCAGGTACCATATAAGCTATATCATTATTATAAAAAGCATGTTTGAAAAATTGTCCCAACAACACCGGGAATTTTTCGTGTGTTTCGAAACAATAAATGCAATGTTAAATTAGTCATTATTTATAAATAAACATAAAATCATGGTTTCATAAAATAAACTAAAATCTAAAGTCCTACAATTAAGAAGATTGCTAACTGCATAACATAGACTTTCAGCCTACCATATTCGTTGTTGGACACCGAAATAAAAGAGACTTGAACTGGGTATGATATAAATCTGCAAAAAGAAGAGTGGGGCCTGTGGCGGAACTGTCGTACGAATGCGTCGGTGCGAACGTATAAGAGCTGCTTTGAAAATTGGTTGGAGCAGAGGATGCATAGAGGCAGCCCACATGCCCATGCTTCCTCCTTTTCCTCCTCCTGATATGAGGGAAATATTTTTCGCCGGGATGCATATCGTGTATTCCATTGTGACCTGTGATTCTGTACTACACGGCTATACATATTTGGAACAGTAAGGTTTTTTTTATTAATTTCTAGTTTTCGTTATGAATTCCGAAAATTTCCTCACTGAAAAAGACTGCCAACGCAACCGCGATTCTTGGTTATTGCTGTAGATTTTGATGGTTATCGATCTTTTTAAATCAAGCTTGGTTATCGATCTTTTTGACAGTGGTAGCAACAGCAACATCCGTTGCATGAATGGCCCGATCGACCGGTGCGATACCACGACCTCTCAGAAGACAGGCGTGAAGTAGAATTTATTCTGCGTTTCGTCTGAGGAGTGAGGTGCCGGAAGCCCAATTTCAGTCTAGGAGAAAGGGTAGAAAGGGAAAGAGGATTTGATGGAGAGGAGGATGGATAAGAGAAGGAAATGTCAAATTTTCTATCTATCCCCTCCACTATGTATAAAAGGTAGGCAACGCATCTGCAACTCGCAAATGCTTGTTGCAGATGTCTATGGAAAGCGGTCACTTAAGTGATCGCTTGCTCGTTTGGCTGCAAAAAAGGCTGCAATCAAAAGCAACAGGCTGCAATTAAGTACAGTTGTCCATAAAAATAAAACTTTGGACAACAAACTTTTACAACTATTTTTTATTATACACAAAACTATTATCCAATGAACGAAAAACGATAATATCATTTTCATAGATTTAGCTTTCATATGTTCCAAAGATATTAGTATATACTATTCGGGATTCTATTTGTATATCTATTATTAGAGACAGACATTTAATTATGATAGGGTTAGCCTCCCCACATTAAAGGAATATACATATAGTTTTCTTTTTAAGTTAAAAAAATATTTGATGATTCTTTTACTGTTTTGTCAACCCTAGATTTATAACACTCGCAAGTCGCAGAGGTCCAGCTTCGTACAGCGATATAGTCGCAGGAATCACCAACTCCTGTCTTACTTTAAATTTGGAATTAAAAAAATAACTAACTGTACCACAGAATCATGGCAGCTCAGCTTCAGAACAGTGTCCTAATATCATCCTAATATTTAATAATACTAACTGAACCCACCGTGCATTCGAAAACCACGTAAAATATACAAAAAGTCAAAATAACACCAAAGTACAGTGCAAAACACTTTTTTTTACTTTCAGAGATATAGATTTTTATAGGCCAGAAACCCTCGCGGGCGTCCTCAGAACACCCTACCAAAGTGTCATCACAATCTCATTAATGGTTTAAGAACATTTGAGGACAAACATACACGTGGACTTTTATAAATAAAAACAAATAAATTTTGTCAATTTATTACATAGTAAAAAAAAAACAAATTCAAAATAATGTCATAGCATAGTGCAAAAAGTATATTTAAAAACGAAAAACACTTTTTTATATTTTTATAGATATATAGGACAAACATATAAACATTGATTTTTATTTATAGAGATAACAAGTACCCTAATAAGAAGTTGCACAATATTATAATTTTACGAAGAACGACCAAAATATACTCACCTGAGATCAGCTCAGCCCAGCCCTTCTCTGCTGTGAAAATTTCTATTCTCATTCCTCCTTATGCCCTTGGCAATAACCAGCAAACAAACTTTTCCATATTTACAGGCTTAGTGCACTTATTACAATCGATATATTTGATTTAATATACTTGATTGTATAAATAAATGTCTTCCTTAATTCTTACGTACAAAACGATTAGTTGCCACATACTGGTGAAATGTGTTTTGTCCTGCCACTTTTTTACTTTAAAACACCTTAAAACTTATTGTATAATCTGTTATTTAAAATTTTTATACTTTATAAAAATATTGTGCAACAAATAACTTCTTTGTAAAACAATAAACACCTACTTAATTATTTTTTTTAATATTGTACTTTTATTTGGAAAAACCCAAAAAAACAGGGTATTTATCTTGAAAATTAAACTTTCCTAAGTATATATGTTTTCAGAAAAAGAGATAGACAAAGAAACATTTTAACATGGCAAAACAAGAGAGAAAACATTGCAAAGCGCATGCGTAAATGTTATTTTTGTTGGTTAAATTCAACGTAGCTGACGCCGTCTCTTTTTCTCCTATAAGATGGAAGAATTCTTTAATTTGAAATCCAACAGTAGTATCAAAATTGTTACCGTACATTGCGCTCCCAATGTGAACTCAAAAAATTCCATTGAGTAATGACATACAATTTTGTTATTTAAGCTGTTGGAATATGAACTAAATTGCCGCGCATGGCATTGACAAGAGCTAGATATAGTTTATCGCTACGCAGCGCTGTGACACGGATGACGTCATGCGACTCGGCGCCACCTCGCGTATTAAGGCGATAATAACTAAAGTACAAAATACTCCTTGTTTATAGTTGGTAGGCCTTTTATTTTTATATTGAGTTTATAAAGTTTATAATGTAATGAAGCTTTCAATTATGATTGTGTTAATAAGTTTAAAGTAGACAAAATTAAAAGTTCTTTAATTAACTTTATTAAGCAATGAAGTAGGTAATTGAAAGAAGTTTTCATTTTGTCTTAAGGAGGAATTTTTAATTTTTGTTAATGGTAAACGTTGTGGCAGTAGTCGATTGACCGATAATATGCACCAAGCCAAAAGAATATGGGAGATAAAATTTATTTTATTCAGAGAAGTACAGTAAGATTTTTGGTGAATTTTACGAAAAGTCGTCTATATTATTATTATTTGTCTATCTTTTATATAGTAATGATCGTTACATTACTTAGTATATTTTGTTATATGAAGCGCTATAAAAGTAAAGTGAGTGTCACAAAGTCCGAGCTGAGGAAATTGGAAGCGTTAATATACGAAAAGCGAAAGGAAACGCGACATCTATGAACAACGCTACAAACTTCAGCGAGCTGAAATGCGTTTACGATCTTTATTATCGGCGGCAGTAATGGTACTACAAATTTAGTTCTTGCCCTACAAAAAGCGTTTCTCCTTTCATAATAATAAGAATACGTCGAGACTCGAGTCGGTCGGTTGGCGCGCTCGTTCGCCTGGCGCGTACGGACGCGGCGCGCGGCGGCTGTGTAGGTGAGCGCACGTGTGTGCGTGTGGCCTCACGCTCCCCCTTGCCCCGTGCACCCCCGCGATCACCATCACCGCGGCCCAGCGACGTAGCTTTCTGTTCGCTTATATAACGACATATACACGGTAAATACACTGTGAATAGCGAGCTATGTGCTGCCACCTAGCGGCTCGCTCCGCATCGCGTCACAGAGTATAAACTGGTATAAACCAACCATAAAGGATTTTTTTAATGCATTTAATATTCGAATTACTTATCAAGGATCTTTAAATGTGTTGATATTATTTCTAGTATGCTAAACTAACTCTTTTCATTTAGTTGGGCATAATAATTAGTTTTTCAATAAAAATTAACGACGCGTGTCTGGAAATATTGTTTTTCTCTAAAATACATTTTTGCTTTTTTTTTTGTAGAAGTATAGAGTGATTTGGAATACTTTTAAAAATAAGCTTTTAAAAGGCCACCTAGGTCACAATTATTTATATTTGCTGGGCATTTTTTAGCTGAGCTTGAGTAGCTAAGAGGAATCCATTGACCGTAGTGATTATAGCTGTTGATTGCTGCTTGCATCTGTTTCAATATTATTAATGCTATAATTTCTTATAACGTACTTATTTTTGTCACATATTTCCATTCTTTTACAAGAATGTTGTTGAAGTTAGAATAAAACGAATTTAATATTTTTAACTACTATCAAGTGTCAATTTCTAATATAATTATATTACAAAATTGACACTAGTTATTAGTTATAAAATATAAGCAGTTATTGATTAATAATTTCATATTTCACATTTTTGCAGTAGAAATAAAACATTTTTAGCGTAGTTCATTTAATGGTTCAATATAACCTCTCAAGTTAAATGAATTGGCCAGGTTAGGTTAGATTAGGCCATAGTTTCTATACTATTTTTTTATTACTTTATTTTAAGAACCATTTTTGTCAATTTTAATATGCTGGTAATTATTAACTTACATCGCGCATCAAGTAGTTTAAAATTCAAGCTAGGCTTCCCATATTTTTTACAATATAAACAAAAGTATGTTTTAAATAAGTAATATTTACGATATCTGCTATTCAATTCGTCATAGTAATTAGATTAAATAAAATAGAAAGAGTTGTTGAATAAATTTATACAAAATGTGTTATATAGAGAAAAACAATTACAAATCATTTTTAGGCTGGCTTGTCGCCGCAATGAACTGATGAATAATTTTGTAGAGATAATACTGCATTTAACGAAAATACCCCAGACATACCTAACTAATGGAACAATATTTTCTACTTACAAAACGTGAGGGCAGAGGGAGGGAAACCAGCTTGTATTCAAAGTGAATTCTTACTTATACAAAATAGACGTTAAATAAATTAAACATTTCATATTTATTTTATCGAATTTTACTATCATTAAATTCAATATTTTTATTTACAGTTATACTTAAAATAAGAGGTTTAACATAATCTAAATACTATGTTAACGATTTTGTTATATATAAAAGTATTGCTTATAGTTATGTATGTACACAAACGGCTTAGCCACTGATTTTTAGTCTGTGACAACGCGGGCGACTGTCAGGCGCTGCGGACGGAGTGGGGTATTCTTTGGGCGATTACGGTCCAAGACTCGCTCGGCGGCCCGGCTTTACTTGCTTGAGTCAGCGCGACTCGAACTGGCTCAACTCTCGAGCCAGAGCAAGCTCGAACCGAACGACGGGAAAATTTCACAAGCATCCGACCATGACGTCGACCTACCCGCGCTGCGCCGACAAACATGTTGCTTGTATTCTTTGCAATACGCGGCCTTTCGTTTTTGAACGCTACATGTGAGGCGGCCATTTTGAAATTTAGCGAGTTTAGTATTTAAACTGTCAATTTTTTAGCTATGATAAATATATATTTAAAAGCTGCAGTAAATTAAATTAAATTTATTATTTGGCAAATATTTTGCACGTTCATATATTCACAAACAGTAGGTTAATTTAGCAAGAAATTCCCATTTGTGTTTAGCGTTTAAAAATTCTTATAGCCTAAAAGTAGGAACAAAGAAGAATATTTTGAAACTGTAGACAATCCTTAGTCCACGGCTGCTGAGTACATTTTGCTTCATGTACCATTTTACTGTCGATGTTTATTAGAAGCGTACAATGTTTTCGATATTCACGAAGTAAGTGAGAGAACGGCTCAGTTGAGAGGTTGTACGCCATATGTTCTGAGAACATCCCTGCGAGATGTGCTTCCACCATTTCGAGTAGAGATTTATTGGAATATGAGCATTTTCTCGTGCGATGTAGGGGCGATAATCGAGTGTGTGACTTTTAAATATTGGTCGGCTGTAGATTGCGCGTCGCATGTCAATGACTCAGCCGACGACGACGCACCACTGCGCAATGAACGTGAAACATAAAAAATCTGAATTCAACGATTGCCAGTAACATAACATGTGCAGTGAGAGTTGTTTTACTTGAAATCAGTTTTTCATATTTTGAATACCGCGGGAAATATGAATTGGTTCTCCATTATATCTTTGCCTCAATGTTCATGTCTAACTTTTCGATAAATTATATTTATATTAAAGCTATTTAGGATTACAAATTATACATTAATAACATAAAATGTTATTTAATACTTAGCAAATCTTCTGTACACATCGGGGCATTCGAAAACTTTGAGACCTTTTTGTGTTTTATAATTTGACTGTTGATTTCTTTTCTAGCAGAATAAACTCCAACGATGAAGGCGAAATAACATATAATTCGTAGTACATATTAATATATAAAAACAGAATTGCATTCGCTCATCATTCACTTCAGGACATACAAGGGTCCCGAGTTCGTTTTCATAAGGACAATTGATACTCTTATGCTATAAATCGCACATTTTGTATATTTACCTTATTCCTAATACTGAATAAGTGTAACGAAGAAAGTTCCAGTGGAATCTACTAGAACATAGTATGCCTAACTTCAGCTTTATAATTACCTTACGCAATCGATAAAACCTACGTCAAAATTACTATGTTACTTTCTTATCAATGTAAAACTGACATAGTTACTTCATGATGTCAGACATCAATAACGCCAGCAGTACCATGACCTCAAGACCCTCGCGTGGTCACTCAATGCGCTAGCCATGGACTTGTTTCGCGATTGGCACAACCTGTGACGTTCCGAAACGTTAACCGTTACTCGAGTATTCAATACTAGACCCTATACGCGCACGTCACGGTCTCATTTGCATCGTTATCAATACGACCGATGATAACGCGAACGCTTCCAAACAGAATCGAATAATAATTGGAAACGCGTTCGAAATCGAGTTCGCATCGAGTCTGCTAACGAGAACGAGCATATCGTGGCGCGGGAAATATCCACCCGCAATATTTTGGTAACAATTAAAAAATGAATTGGAACATAGCGTGGACGTCGATGTGACGTTAAGGTTCGGCGGAAAAAGAGGCGTTATTTCAAAATACCTATTTTTGGTATTTCAGGACCGAAATCAACTTCATAACAATTAACGATACGACCCCCGCCTCTAAATTCCTCGCCCCGAGCGTGGCCGCTATACGTGGCGATACGACGCCTTCGCATAGATAGAATAGAGAGCGGTTTCGGAACGCACCCGTACAGGGGGCGGCGCAGTGTGCGCGGCGCGGCAGTGTGCTGGCGTGGGCACGCGCGCACACAGCCGCTGTCGGTCGTACGCCGCGCGCACACAAGCGCGCCGGTGAGCGCTGTTCACCGCACTCTGTGAGCGCAAACAACCATCTATAAGGCCACGCTATAGCTGACAGAGGGACGCGTCGCGCCTTAAGCCGACCGCTCCATTGTATTTTATTTAACGCCTGAAGTTAAACATACGAAAATTGTGAAAGTGGCGTGCTCAGTATTGATGTAGAATATTATAAATTGTAATTAAAATAAAGCTATTTAAATTGCATCAATAAATCATTTGTAAAATATAATAATATTTATTTAAATATTATAAACAATTTCAGAGAAACTCTTATCTTAAACTTTATTAGTAAACTTCTTTGAATTATTTGTTTGTTTTACGATTCTTTTAATAAACTAGATACATAAATAAGTTGTCGACAACTAAGAACTTAAGTTTAAATAAATTTGAATAGCAGTTAACATTATTTATATGTTAAGTAGATTTTTATATGCTTATAAAATGTTGCCTTTTATTGTTTGAATTCTATCAGTGTTGATGTTTAAAGCTTAAAGTGACTGGAACTGCATTTAGAAATTTCGGTTAAAATAATTAGTTTAAAAATATGATTAAATCTTTATAAAATTACATAAGAAGCTTCTGATTTTATGTAAAAAATTACTTGCTTTTTAACTTTATTATAGGCTATAGCATCTTGCCAAACAATGACAGCTGCATTGTCAGTTTTGAATATTCGAAACTTTTAAGAAGAACGCTTGCAGTCATCAATATTATGTGTTTTAAACGTTCTTATATGTAAAAATGAATTTAAAATGTAATTTGGATCTTAAGGCTACTAACGAAGAAACCATTTTATAGATATTCTTTTTATGTATTAAAATTAAAAATTATAAATTAAAGTAAATTTTTCGATTAAATAAAACTCAATATATAAAATATTATACGAGGGATATTATACAATTCATTTATGGTTAGACAACATGCTATAATGTTATTTAAAAAGTTTCGATGGGATTTAGTTTTCTTTCTTGTGGGAATAGCAGATCAACCCCATATAGCTTCAAGGAAAGCTTGCCTTACACATTGCATTTTAACATAGAAAACATTCGCATAACTTTATCTATCACTTTAAAAATCCTAAAATAACGTTCCCATACAAACTAAATAGAGAAACGGTGAACCGGCTTGAGGCGCGGAGCGGCCAGTATATTTCCGACATAATACCGCTGCGTCGAGCGATTACTACTATATATTCTATATACATTTAATAGCTATACAGGCGCGCATAGAACTGGCAGTACTTATGTGAGCGCTGCGGAGCGGGGCTCGGCGTCGCTGTAGCGCTTTCAAGTTCAGCGTCGTCTAGCGATACAAAAGTCTGAAGCGCTTTAGGTGAGTGCTATCTCGGCGCCCCGGCTTATTATTATCGTAGATTGGCGTCGGCGCAACTACACGACGTTAGAAGGACGTTCCGTTTTAAATATCAGGTTTTATTATTATGAAGAGCGGCGCTGCGGAGTGCGGACGGCGCGGCGTGTGGACGGTTGCGTGCGATAACATTTGACATTCGTAATTAGTGTAGCGGCGAGCGAGGCCGGCTCGCGGACATTCCGCGGCGCTCCGTGGTTCTCCGTGCTCCGCGGCGCGGACAAAGAGGTCGCGTTGCGTCAGCCGCCGCCCGCTCGCCGCCCGCTCGCCAGCCGCCCGGCAGCCGCGCGGTGTCGACGACAGCCGTCGCCCGCATTTCGCCTACCTACTTCCAAATATACCAACTCTTAGAACCATCAGCCTTTTACATTATTTCCACTCCGATAATACATATACCTCTTGAACATCCATATAAAAGGATAAAACAAATACAATACAAAATTATGACAAATTAAGACATAGAACTGAGTTGATGAGTAGGCTTCATATATGTTGCGAATTCAAATTTGAACGAAGCAAAACATCAATTCATTTTCTCTGTTCCTTTCATTTCTAAAGTCGTGTTTACTAAATCCAAAATACCCGAATGCCCGCTAAATGAGTCCAAATTTGAGGCGATCGTAAACACAAGCGCGGGAACTGATGCTTTATTTTCGAGGGTATAAGGTCGTTGTCGTTGGCCGGGGTCGTATCCGAGCAAAGTCAAAGAGCTGACAGATAAAAACGTTGGAGGAAAACATTGGGAGCGATAGCGTCTCGCGCCACCTCGCAGAATTATAATGGAAATGAGAGTTGGGCCAAAGTCCTGTGGATCACCTGAGAACTGAATTAGTCGACAGTACATTTTCTTTATTAATTATCTATTTATTAATTATTGAGGGTTTGACAACTTTCTGATATCGGCTGACTCTTGCTACTTTTGTTATATATACTGTTCCTACCATATATATATATATATGTTTTATAAATTTGGTAGTAGAATTGGTTTGGTTAAGCAGTACTTACCTCTCTATTTCTCTCTAGGTATTTGTCATTATTATTATCTATTTTATTAATATTCTTATATCAATGGCGGAAAAAGAAACAAAAAAGAGGAAAAGAAATTAACCCCCTAACTATTAACTACTGTTTATATTTTTTTAAATTGACTTTATATTATTAACTGATAACAATTTTTAATGTTCATTTTTCGAATTGGTTTTACCACATTTAAATTTACATTGAAATTTATTTACCAATGTCATTTCTTCTTTCTTTTCGTATTATTCAAATATTTTAAAGTGAAGTCAGAATAGGCAGATAGATAAATAGATAGATTTTTGTAATAGTAAACTTAATTTAGAAAATCGAATTTCATCTTCGTTCAAAATTTTTAATTTAGGGACCGTATTTATGAAGAGACACCAACGCAAGTTTTGTCATAAAAGGTAAAGGACCACGGAGAACATTTATCTCGTATGTCACATAGAATACGAGATATTTTGACTTGTATCATCACCCGGAAGTATCATAACTTGTGATGAAACTGATGATGAAATTTAAAGTAGTTTCGAAAGTGTAACTATATATTTTTTCATTACCTAAATTTAGTTTAATTTTTTTTCGAACGCAATACATTAACAGTCGGTATACAAGGTTCAGTAGTCAGAAGCACAATATAGATGTCGCAGGGTCAATTCTTAACCACCTCGCTCTTGCACCTTGCTCTCTTGGATTTTTTTATATTATCTAAATCATGTGGATACTAAATGAGTGCGTGACCTCACAATAATGATAATACTGATTAATACCCCAATAGAAATATTCGTACCTTTCTTTTCATTGAAAAACGTATATATATATATATATATATATATATA
>DWLR01000680.1:0-23027 GCA_018246295.1 Papilio alexanor hazarajatica | reverse complement strand
AGTTAGGCCACTGTCTTCAAATGCCTTTGCCAAATTGTCCCATACTTGTTTTGCATTTTGGGCTTCTTGTATATGTACGAATAAAATTGGGTCAACTAATAATATTAATTTTGATTTGGCTTTAGTATCTTGTTTAACTGAGTTAGCTTCGGTAGCCACTGGTTCTCTTAAAATACAACTGTACAAATCTTCATGTTGCAGATATGCCTTGACTGCAAAACTCCAACTTGCCCAATTCTCACGACCTTTCAGCTTTTCAATTGACATCATTGGATTACTTCCAGCCATATTTATATTGTAAATGTTCAATGTGTAAATAATTTTACTCACGAGCGCGGTAACAAAGTGAGGTTATACCCGTGATTTCACTTTTATTATTATAGATAATGTCCAAAAGAAAAATATAACTTTTCACGGAAGACCAGTCTGGGCCCATAACCTGTTGAAATAATAGTAAATGGCACTTTAAACTATATAATTATTTAATAAGAATGAACAAACTTTACAACGAGACTGACGGTGTACAAAGACAAAGACAAGAGAGTAAATAGCAAACATTTACGCTCTAGATACATTGCTATTATGTAGCGCAGGCGTCCATAGTTTCAACATACAGTAATAGGGAAAAGTCCGTGTAAAATCAAACGTAAGCAATTAAAAAATAAACACATAATCTCGAAAGGTAATCGTATGCCTTCGATGAATTCGTCGTGTTTTTGGCTTTCACAAATCTTAGGCTGTATCACTATTTTAAATTAAATAATATTTGCACATAACTGATTTTTAAAAAGTGTATGGGTCGGAGAGGAACCATTGCAAGCGACTTTTTTTTTCTAGCAAAAATACATAGCATATTTATAACAATTCCTAAACAAATATCATCGTAACGACAAGTATATATAAACACAATACTGTACACTTGTAACAACTAATTATAATTTGAGAAACGCCAGCCTGGAGATCCTTCAAGCGCTTTACTTTCGTACTTCCATAATAAAAAAAGTATTTTTCTCAAGTTTATAGCGTTTCCCTTTTAATTAGCTAGTAGGACATTCGGGGCGGTCTTTAGCTATGTACGACCTTTCACTTTTTAATTCTCAAAGGAAAGAAAAAGTAAAATAAAACACACAATAAAAACATACGAAACGTTGTCAACTTCAATTAGAGCAATAAAAAACATCTTAAAAGTAATGAAGGCAACGTGTTAACAGCAAGCGCACACGAATAGCGTGCACGTTTGATAGAGTAACAAGAAATAACTTATTAATAACTTTATATTACTTGAAGTTGAGCTTTCGTAGAACTTTGTGAGTTTGATGGATGGATTGTAACTTAATGTGTTTGGTTTTCTATACAAATATGTAGTTTTATAAGGTTAACGAAGAAATAACTAAGAAATTACTTTTAATTATTTGATATTTAACCATCTGTTGTTAAGGATCTCTATGTCAATTTTAAGTAAAAATTTATTCGTTATTATATTTTAACTATTTTTTGGAATTATTTTATTTATGTACGTGTTGTCTTTATCAGCAAGGTTCAGAAACATTCACTTTGAATGAGTGAATGATCTAGTGCAACGTTGTTGATGGAAGCGGGGTGACCGTCTGGAGGGCAGTTTGAGTGACAACCGCCAGCGCACCAAGTCTGCAAATGATCGCTAACGAACCTGTGTATCTAAATAATTCAGTGTGTGATAATTATTATATGACGATTAGTGCGTATTAGTTACTGTACAACTGTAAGTGTAGACATTTTCTACTAATGTGCAGAAGTATTTCACTGATATTAATCGCTTCACGGCCTTCACCATAAACATTTCTGAAGAAAAAAACTACGGCGCTTACATAGATTTTCAACATCTTAATTTATAATTTCAGATTATATTGATAAAATCAAGTAACGGAATACCCTTAATAATGAATGTCCACAAATATTGGCACCGAACTTTAAATTTTGCAGTTTTAGCGTTATTTTTAAAGTTAAAATAATAATTTAATATGTAAAATAAAATAATATGTTTTATTCTCAATATGGAAGCAACCACAGTCGATTATAAAAGTACTTTCCTTACAACAAATTGGTTCGGAACATAGTGAAAAGTTCAAAAGCAATTATCGAAAAGGTTTTCAGAGCGTTTCGCTTATTGATTTTTTGTTGTAATACTCGTGTAAATGATACGACGATATTACAAAAACTGATAATAGTATAAATATAAACCTACATAATTAAATACTGAGAAATATGAATAGGAAAAAACATGTTGAAAATAATGGTTACACGGCTTAGTTTTTTGGCCGAAGATTCTAAGTTTAATTCTCAATCAAGATAATAGATTGTGCCATGTTTAAAATAGAAGGTGTACCAGGACCATCCTAAATGGAAATTCATAATCTTTGCCGTAATAATAATGTAATATCAATACCACAAAATGAATAAATAATATTAATTTTCTGTCGAACTACTGTAACCTTATTTTTTTTTATAGGATAAGGGAGGCAAACGAGCAGCGGGTCGCCTAACATTAAGTGAACCGACGCCCATGGACATCTGCAACACCAGAGGAACTGCAGATGCGTTGCCGGCCTTTAAGGTGGAAGTACACTCTCTGCTTGAAGGCCCCTAAGTCCGTATCGTACAGCTACTGAGGAGAGTAGAGATCATGCTTTAAAATTAATGTTTGGGTAAATTTAGATTTAGTTGATAACAATTGTAAATCGAATGAAGGAATCATGGAAAGGTATGAAGATAAATGTAGACAAGACGAAAGTTATGGTGTTTGAAAGAGAAGAAAGTAAGACAACTTTTAAATAGTGATAAGGTAAGTGGAACAGGTGGATGAATCTATATATTTGAGATGCATATTCAATATAGTTTTACATGCCTGGCAGCTCAGGAATATAAAACATATAAAAAGAAGAATGAAGGCAGGAAGTAAAATAAATGGGGCACTATAATATAAGCACAATAGTGAGGAGTCAGAATGTGTCTGTGAAGGCACGCACATATATAGATATGTTTGTAGAAGGATTTTTTAAGACAAAAATGAGACATTGGTAAATTTGAGAACATTTAAGGACTTTAACTTTGCTCAATTGACAATTTGCGCATGTTTTGACAATTACACTTTCTAGGATATTATCTATTATCGAAATAATAATACGCGTGATGAAATTCCAGAAGTTTTTGTAAGGAACATAAGAAACGAACGTATGCTAAGTCGCGAGCAACAGCAATTATTTAATAAAATTGACCGTTGGAGCTCGGCTTGACGCGTCAACGCGTGTCGCCCGCGGCCCGCACGGAATGCGTAGCCTATTTCCAATTTACGTCTATCAATCAACGGCAATCTCACTGAGTGGATTACTCGCAAATGAAATTTGCATAGGCTCCCGCGCTCGACATTTGTTGCTGATATTTATGTCCTGTCTTATTTGTGTGTAAGTGGTCTATTTTCAATTTACTTAACTGCGCTTTTGAAATTAATGTTACATTTTTGTAAATAAATTAGTAGTTAATTTAAAAAAAATCAATGAACCCGTTCATTGTTACAATGGTACGGACATAAATACATACCTATTACCCTCCTGTCAGTCGGAAATCAAAAATTAGTTCCTTATCAAAAAAAAAAAAACTATTCGTCATCATTTAATACTCTAAACGAAGCATCGCCAATACGACATCGAAAAAGTAACACCAAAAACCGAGAACAACTTATTTTCCTACTACGTGTTAGAGAAGGTGTTTTTCATCGAATGATAGTTAAAAAAATGCTATGTAACAATATTAATAAATCTGAAATACGTAATAAATTCTTTTCGATAAAATATACTACGAAGGATATTTAACACGAATTTATTAAAATAAATTTAGAGCATCTATTCAGTTGGACTATTACAGGGCCTCGTAAAACCTTTAGCGACGTTTATAGTGAAACGTAGCAATGGGATAGTTTTAATTAACCGAAATGGAGTCTCAATGTCTGTAACACAACGATCAATTTCGCGTCCTTCCATCTCGCCGGCAGTAGACTCCGAAATCGCAATTATGATTTTAATTGACTCACGCCGTGGATTTGACACGAATATCCGTCGAGCTGGCTGTTTGTTAATCGTGTTTTAGCGACTTGTGGAATAAAAGCACGTTTACTATTTATGATATTTTTTTTTTGCACCAGATAAAGCAAAATTAATTGCTTTTCCAAACATATATGCTGTTCAATTATTTTTCGTATTTTTTTTTAAATTTCGTGTTGGACAAATAAACACAATGCTTTTTTAATGTTTTTGTTAATAACTAGTAATGATTAATGCAAAAAAAAGAACAATAAACCCGACTGACACACAGGGGAAGAATGCAAATCTTAAATCCACCACCACACACCTCACTCTTAAATAATGGTCAAGTCGTTCAGAATTAAGGAGTTCACAATAAAACAGTCATATATACATACATACATAAATGCCCGCAAATAACATTACACTCCTGTAAAACAAATAATAAAAAGAATTCAAATTCTTTCAAAAGACTATAATACATTCGTTGTTATTGCTATTTCAAATTTTCATCTATAAACATCAGGGACAACTGCAATTGTAATGATGACTGCTTTCGTCGTATAGGGACATTTTTTCTAAATGGTGACTATACACATACATGAAGTTAGTCTTCAGTAGATTGTCCCATGAGGATCATGTATTCGTTAGAACTCGATTAATTTATTTATTTTACTTATTATATTGAATTACATAGACGTTTCGATTCCCCGACGAGGGTGTACATTACACAACTTAATTTTTCACATCAGTACACATCAAAACTTATAATTAGCAAGTAGTTAAGAGCGTAAAAGCGAGACGTAAGCATTTCGCAATTTTCTCCATTGAGATTCGTCTCCGTGTTTATGAGGTTTCTAATCTTGTTTATGTTCAGTTTTAATGAAAACATTAGACTCATCCGAATTGTCATACCTGATTGAATCTCGGTATTAATCTCATTAGTCCGTCAAAGCTTTGAAAATTAAAGTTGGAATATTGTGAAATGATTCGTAAATTCCGAGCAAATTCAACGCTCCGTCGAGATGCCTACTTAATTGCAAACTTGCCTGTGATGTTTTCTAATTGTGTTTTATGACAAGTACTATACAGTCGAACAACGACGATAATTTGTAATTTTCTTAAAGATTTTAATTGATGTTACGAAATTTCTAAAGACTCCTTAACTGTACCAAATTAAAGTCGAATTTGAATATTTCAAATAGGATAAAAGGTAATATATGTTCAGGAAATACACAACAAAAACATATTATTCGCAGGTAGAGACAAAAAAAATAGATGAAAGCTGTACAAGAAGTTTCAAAGTAATGTAGTATGAACAATTATAACGCAATCATTTTAAATGAAGTCGAACCACTAATTTATAATCATAATCTTAATTTGACAATCTATAGATTTATTACCAACATTGCTGTTATTACGACGGTATTGCGGTTCTCACTTTTAACAAATATCGTGAAACTTTTTGAATCACTATATTTTTTTAATTGCATTAGTTACTGAGTAACAATTTAATTTTATAAATAAATATTCAACACGGCCGTCTCTCGTACCATAATTAGGTTGTTCCTACGCACACAGGTTCCCAACTACATATATCAATACCAGGAATCTGTGACTTAAGTTTATCTTAACGACAGAGGCTAAACGCTCTAGCGACCTAAAAATTATGTGTATATATATACAACAATGTAATAACATACATACTCACTGTAATTGAAAGAACACTTCGCAGTCTTTTTAATTTCAAATGCTTACCTGGAACAAAAATATTTCCATTTAACATTAAAATATTATAAGAAGCTTACAATCAAAATAAGCATGTAAGTCTTCAATGCCATGATCTTATGCTTCCTTGCTCTAGCAAATAGACTAGCGTAAGTAACAATTGTAGAGCCAGCAAGAGTGCGGTTGTTGTCACATATAAAGCCGACTCGATAGGAGAACAACAACTCCAGAAATACCAGCATGAAACATTTTTTTATGAAAGAAGGTGGCAAACGAGCCGCCAGGTCACCTGATATTAAGTGACCGCTACCCATACGCATCTGCAACAAGCTATTGAGTTGCAGATTTAATTGGCAGAGGATGGGATAAACAACAATTTTCTTTACACATTACTCCGCCATCAAATCCACTTCCCCTTCCCATCCTTTCCCTATAAGAAAAGGATAGGAAGGGGAAGAGGGCTAGAATTGGGCCTTCGGTACGTCACTCATCCAAAGCCTATATATTGAAGTTACTTCTGATAACTAGTAAAACAAAACATAATGAAACAAATGATTTTGAATGATTATTCCAAAACTGAAAAAGAAAAATTAAAATTCAAAAATATTCAATATGCAAATTCTGAATATTTTTTTTTTTTCAAATGCACGAGCCGAAAGTAGCGGACGATGAATATATAAAAAAACGCGATACGTAAATAAAGAAGAGAGCTTAGAAAAGACAAAGTTTACTTTAATACATACTATAAGCAAGTAAAGATTATGTAAAATGCGCATAAAATCTTCGGGTCAGTATACTTAGGCTCGGCGTTCCGCGTCTTAAAAGGAATTTATCCAGGAACGAAAGCTCGTAGGAAATTCAAATACTTGAAAGATAAAAGCATTTCTGATCTTGAGACCAATGAAACTCTATATTTTCTGACTCCGGCAGTTCCGTGGTGAGCACAGAGGATTTATTGATTTACCTATTTTAATGTTTCGTTACCTTCTACAGATTGGAAGAAGGATTACCCGCGAAGGGTCCTCGGGGACACTTATAAGTACTTTAGGCTCTCGCTGGTAATCGGTTTTTCATCGAAATTACATTTCGGTTTAGGGAGCACAGTTCTTTAGGGTATCATATTTGTTCTTACACGTTAACAGTCTTATGTGAATACATTTTTTATAAACTTATGTTGATTTATGTACACATGCGTATAAACATGCAGCGATATTTAAAGTAGATTTTGAAAACATGTAATTTTTATGCATGAAATAGTATTGTTCTTTAAGTATAGATTTACAAAAAAAAGTGGACATATGGTGTGCTCATAAAAAAGGAGGATATTAGAAGAATTTATAAACCGCACGTATAAACATATATGCATATAAGAGACTGTGAACATTTCTGCCGAATCATACTATAAAAAGCAATCCAAATGCTAGGATATATAAAATGCAAATGAAAACAATCTAAGATTCTCTTCACATGCTGTTGTCTAATTCAAGTTTTAAAAGAAGTCAATGGTAAGTATCAGTAATAGACTGCATGCGCCTTTTCCTTTGTCCGTCACAAACATTTAGCACAGAGTCGCTCGCAGACGGCAATATCGTTGAGATAACATCCGCTGAGTTTCGAACTTTCTTTATTTGCCCGAGCAAATGGACAATAGTCAAGATGCACTTGAGTGCATATAACGGTTTCTTTTCGTGCCTTCGCATTGTGGACAATACAAAGACTTTTAAGAAGAAAAAATATTTTCTTAATTGTGTGCTTACACTGTTGATATTTTATATTGAACTTAAAATTCAATATTACCAAAGGCAAACACTGAAATAATCACAGTCACACACGCAACACAAAGAAGGCAAAATATAAAATATTGTAAAAAATTCGTCCAGAAAGTAAATATATATTAATATATTTTGAAACGTATATAAAATTTCTTTAAGTGCATTCTATCGTAGTAATAAAAAAGTCATTAAATTCTCCATTAATTATATTCAATGGCATATCCCACGGGAGTTTAAAAAATGATACTATATTGTAAAGACTTCATTTAGTAAAATCCTTCAAATAAACTACAGTATAGAGTCTGTAAAACAGAATGTTTAAAAAAATACTCGTCACATAAAATCCGCAGAGCGTGGTATGCATTCGCTTCGAGTATCGGCCAGCGAACGGGAAGCGGTCGCCTTTTTTGCGCTAAACGTATTTGCCGTTGAAGCTATGCAATTGGAAGCAAAGTGCTGTACTGAGGCACGACCGAGACAGACGACATTGCATTACAGATAATTGCATTTAAAATGTGGCCTACATGAGAGCGCGCCGCGCCTGCATTCGTAACTCACTTAGCACTATTTAAAAGCATAAATAAGTACAAGCGTGAACTGAAATTTTCGGCAGTTTTACTGTACATTTTAACATGTCCACATCCACTTTAAAGGCAAATTTTTGCCCCTTGGTTTTTCGTTATATGTGATATGACTTGACTAAAGTAATGATTTATTTTTTGTACAATAACTATCTATATAGTTAAGAATATACATAAAAGTTTGTAAAGGTTGATTTTATTTTATGTAATAGTAATGGTTCGGGTATGTTGGAACGGTGAATGAAGAGAGAGTGTCGCAAGACAAATCTATGTTGGAACAGTGAGTGGCAGTGTTGGTAAAAAGATCATAAAAACTTATATCGATCAAATTTATTTTATGTTTCAATTAGCGAGTTCTTTGTTAGATTACAAGAAAATTATTCGTCAGTGACACCTTTTTAATTCGCCCTTCACCCCGTAAGTAAATTTAGCTTGTGCAAAACCGTCTCAACTCTCAACGTAGTGTTGACTTCCACAAAAGAATTGCTTCATTCTTTCTAAATTTAGCCCCGCCGTGAACGCCTAACGGACGAGAGTTATTTATCTTTGCCGGCGTGTAATAGAATTTAATTAAGTTACGTGTGACATGCTTTACGCGCCTGGAATTTTGCTAACTCGCTCCAACTCGATACAGGGTCTCGCTTACGAACTTATCTGTACTCTTAGCCAATATTATATTAGTATATATTTGGCCCTTTATAACTTGGTTGTATTACAACAACTTGCGCTCTTATTACCTTAAAACGAATAACTTATTAACTTAAGATTATCGAACGTTAAAAATTGTGTAATGATAAGATACACACATCTATATAGAACATAGAAGTTGATTTGTACTATATCACATTCACTCTGAACGCACGGTTATCAAATTCGCTGTTACTGGGGAAGCAGTTTAACAGTATGCATCAATTTAATAATGTTAGCGGGTCCGTGCGAAGCAGACGCAGCGGGGTGTCACTCCCTGTCTGAGACACGTGTGCCGAATCCCGCCGCCGTAACGACTAGCGTTTGACAAGATGAATAAAAATATATTCCCGTTTTAATTTTTTTACTATCGATATATTTACATAACGTAGGTATGAAACGAGGAAAGGAAAGTTATCTAAGTAAATCTTCCATTTCCAACTACACTTTCGAGTAAGTAACATGTGTTTTATGGATTACATATAGATTATAGTTAACTAATTACTTTTTTCTTTTTTATTGAACTATGTACCTATTTTGATTAGTAAACTTTGAAGCGAATGCCGATAACACATTTGTTAAACTAATGCCAGGCACAGCTGGTCGTCAATGAAAGATTTATTTTGATCATCATTTTGGAGTGACGGGATTCATTATCCTCGCGTTTATAAATGCAGGCCCCATCCTCAGATGGGGCCCCTGGATGATGGAACTTTCCGCAGAAAGTTTCATCTTTTACCCATATTAATTAGAGATATCTTGATATTGATCAATTATTTGTATAGACATATATATTATATTTATAAAAGTTATATCTAAGAACTAGAAAAATTCAAGTCATGATATTTTTTAAATTGTTCAATTAACTTCCAAATGTAGTGCTTAAATTATGAGCTCCTCGTAATATTATTAAAATTTTCAATTTTTTAATGTTGGCATAATAACAGCGATAAATAAGGTCATCACTCAGTACCAACACCCAAATAATATCTGGTGAAAATTTGCCTAAGAAAATAATTTAAAATATTTAATATGTCACCTATCGACATCATATTTACCTCTGAACATCACAATATTATACTATTATGTATATTTCAAAATCGTATTATCTTTTGCTCAGTAATTGTATATTGAATTTCATCGCGTAGGGACTGTAAACACTCAGTCCCAAATAAACGTGTGAAAAAGTCAATAGTTACCCTTACGGCCCATAGCAAACCGCGTCACGTGCCGGCGAAACGTCGCCCGATAAATGATTATTGCTGTGGAGAGAACACACCACTTTCCAAACCACTGAAACTTAGCAACCATCTGAATGAGAAGTGGAACTAAAAAGGTTACGGACGTAGATTTTGTATGACGAGATAAAACAGAGACTGCATACACTCAAGCAGTATCATAATCCTTCACTAACATAACATTAACATATTATGCGCACTTAAATATAAGCTTATAATTAATAAATCATCTCTAGTTATCTCTAACGCTTTGACCACCTTTATTATTATTCTTCTTATAATGCTAAATGTCAGACTTGACAAGGTTATCTAAGTAAATAGAAGGAGAAGATGTAGAAGCTAAGACAATTCACAAATAGGAATTCCTTAAAAATCATTATTGGCAGCTGGAAATCAAGCTTTCAAATGTCAAATCTTAACTCAAGCTCTTAGCTATGGATTCATCTGGGGACACGCTAGTGCTTCCGCCAAGACGAGCCAAAGAAACGGGGCGCTACCTACTTTTTCTCGAAGCATTTTGTCATATTTTCAAACCGTTCTGGGTCTAGTCTGAACGATGCCAAAAAGCTGAAATGTTCACAATGAGACGTTCTTGATAGACTTATCAAATGTACAATAGTTTGGCCGTTTCATGTTCGCGGAACGTGACGTAAGACTGTAACCATACATTTTAGAATAAATCTCATCTAAGGATTGGGTCGACAACCAATTTTACATGAAATGTTTTTATGAGATTATTATTTGTAACGATAATTCAACAATTTATGGTGTATCTTAACATTTTAATCAACTTCTAGTATATCTCTTAAATAATTTTGTATACAATATTCAACTTGTTCGCACAATATCACCCAGTTAAACAATCGTCACGTATTCTAGAAGGGAAGCTCTACCTTTATTTAAATCTCCCTCCGCACCGGAACAGACAATTGCGAATTTTATATCCGGTTGCCGATATTGCACATTACTGGGACACTTATTACGCCCGCCTTGAAATAAACAATTTCATTTTTTTATCTAAGCCATCCGGCCTATTGTAGAAATACGGGAATATGTCGCGTTTTTCGAATTATGATACTAACGTATATGTCGCTTATTGAATACGATTTATTCAAAATTAATTGAGTAGGGTACTAATAGAATGTTAAAAATGTTGTATCAATATGTTTTTACGAAGTTTTTTTAAAGCTGATAAACCTATTTTCAAACCTGAAAACAAACATAATTGGTTTTCTTAAAATAATGCACAAAGTTGTTCCTTAATTGGTGTCTTACTCATAGCTATAATCACAGCAAGTATCAAGAGAAATACCACAAATTTACCCTTTTGTTTGATGTTGTGTATGATTTGATGTTGCAAAAGGCGAAAGGCCTTTCATACAAAGTTGCAGTTCCTATTATATCATAAATATTGTTGTAATCTCATGTTTATCAGTTACATATATTCTACGAGTAGCGTTTTTACTAAAAGTTGTCAAGACAAAGTTGTCTTTATACCTTATTTAATAAACACAAATTAATGTTTTACAAAATATAAACTATAAGGCAAACAACTTATCGTAAGTCCTTGTAAATTAAATAAGGACAAAAAATTAGTCTAAAGTAAAGAGAAAACATTCCCTTATTAAAGTGGCACCGTCGAATGAACTAGTCGAGTTTTATCAGCTGCAAATTTTCACTCATAAATATTCCATTGGACGGCGCGCCCCGAGCTTCTCCCTTTGTAATATTGAGATTCATAATTTGACCCCCAACTAACTCCGCGACCCAGTGACTTTATACAAGACTAATAGACAGATATATTGATGGAGTCACTATAGGCTTAGCGTTATGTTTAGTTTATTTTTTTAGAAATATGCGCTTACGTAAATTTTAATAAAATAATATAATATGCCTGCTAATATGTACAATATTTTTATTCAAACAAAATAATCTAAACTATGTAATACTAATTTTTACCTGTGTACTAATTAACATCGCATATAGATTATCGATTTATACGTACATGATATGAGGATGCTTGACATATGAATTCAGTTGCAATAATAGATCTTCAATTTATTAAAATTACAACGAAAATAGAAATATATATATATAATTAAAAGTTGGAGGCATGAGAGTGCCGTATGGCATGCCCACATGAGAGCACTCTCATGCATAGAACTCATGTCAATTTGACAAGTTTTCCTCCGGTGTTTAGACTTGAAACTTTGAGTGAAAGGAAAAAAAACTAAAGATGTGCAAGCTACGAGTGCAGACTGAAACGGAAAAATCTATTCTTTATCGTGTGAACGTGTAAAATATTTAAATATTTTACACGTTACATTACACATAATTAATTACAATATTAGAATAATGTAAGGCAAGCAGTTAACTCTGTTATAAGACACAATACTCGTACTTACAGCCGTCACAATTATGCGACATTGATGATTAATTAATATACTTTTAGATTTAAATAAAAAAAATATTCTACCAACCAATAAATATTCTACAAATCTACAGAAAACCTTCCCGTTTACTACAAACATATTATGAAGAATTCAAAACATTTAAAACTTTATTTAATAGCGTTGAAATAATAAAGAACGAAGCTAAACGCAAATGAATACGCCACACACATAACATACTTCAATTTTACGTCACTTCGTCACTACTTCACCTCACTAGTAGGTTGGTTGTTTAGGCCTCTTAGGAGTGAAGTTATCCGATGTACAGTATAGTCATTTTACTCACATTCAAAGCTATGTTCATGCTGTGAAATTTATAGCTCTATGTGCGCACGTATTTCATTGCATTGGAAATTTCACTCCCGTCTCTTTCCTCTATCACGTTTTAAAGAAGTATAACTTTAACAACTATTAAACTTTTGAAGATTATCAAATTGTTATAGCTATCAGAAAACTTCTTCCTCAAGTATATGTTGGTCAAATTTCACCTGCCGCTTATCTCTTTCACTTAATCTAGTTGTAGGGAAACATTCGGCGCTATCCAGCTCGCAGCTCCTTTGATTCGTTTCAAGAAACTATTTACCGAGCACCTCCTGAGAATAAGTTCAGTTTCGGTAGCTATTACCGTTTGAGAGACAATTTTGAAAAGCCACTTATCTTAGTTGTTTCATACGTAAAACAGCTGGAGCTCGAGGAAAGTACTGTAATACTACTTCGTATAATACTACCGTTATAAAGGAGACTTTATGTTCTTTTTGAATACATTTTGCCAGTTTATTATATGTTCTGTATGTTCGGAGTAATTGGGTAATATCTTGGGGAAACGGCATTACATAAGAGTCGCTTAATTCTATCAATAAAGTGTCGAATAAAATCACTGCTTGTTATGTAAGCAATCTTTTATTGTTTTTTTTTTTAACAGAAATAAAACCTTCTTTAGATTTATAATATAATTAAATGATTTTAAAAGAATGAGAAACAGAAAAAAGCTTCATTTAAAATATCAGTTGCAATGGTAACAATAACAATAAAAATATTTTGTACATGCTATCTATAGATATTTTCGAAATTATTTTTTATACAAGAAGGTAGCAAACGAGCAAGCGGTTACGTAAGTAACCGTATTAATGTACAATTTTGGGTATATCTTCAAAACCCAAGGTCCAATGGTATTCGAAATTATATGGGGCTAGCTTGCAAATGTCCCCTTTTAAAGAAAAGAACTTATTTTGAAATCGGTTCAAAAATGATGAAGTTCTGCGGTAATAAATATGCAATAAAAATATAACCGAATTGAGAACCTTCATATTTATGAAGTCGGTTAAAAACATCACAACTATTCATAATATCCTAAAACAGCCGTATGTTAAGTAATTATGGGCTAACGTATTCTTAACATAGATAGGCGGTATTTATCGTTTTCAAAAGGAATGATGTTTAGTAAAGGGAAAATTATAATGTTATATAATGTATTAAGGTTGACTACCTGCTAGGATATAATCTATTCAAACTTAGATGATGCAAGTGCAGAAATATTTATATCTGGTTAAAGTATTAGTCATATGTTTAAATTTATTCAAATATATTCGTATGGAATAGAAAAGGAAACAAATAACCGAGGGATATGCAAAAAGCTAAAACAATAAATAGGAAGCGAAAGTGCCGTCAGTATTTGCAGCAAACGGTCGCAAATTCGAGATATTTTCGAGGTAAGTAGACCTTATAGGCGTGCCGGTCCAATTTGGTCGAGAGGCACTCGAAAGCGGCGAGGTAGTGCAAGTGACGGCTACCTAAGTACTACGAAATTTATCGACCGTACGTGCCCCCACAAACGCTAAAATAAAAACAAACTCGGAAGCGTGAAGTGTCAAAGTCCATTCAGACGGGTGCCCGAGTGTTTGCGTTCACTTCATACCTGTGTAAGTTTTTTTTAATCCACATCTTTCCATTTATTAAGCCAAATACTGTAAATGTTATCCTCTTTTCTAATTTAACCTGTATTATTGAACAAATAACTTAACTTATAAATCATTAAAGAACAAAATAATGTTGATTGTTATTAGTCTCCTTAACACAATTTTTAGCTTAACTTAGCATTTTTTTTTCTTATTTGGCAAAAAATACGACGAGTCTCGTATTTTATCTTCTTATATCAGTCATAGTTAATTGGTAACCTTTTTTTTGGATTATCTGTAATAGGTTAATAACTTCTATTGGATCGTTGGAAAAAGCTTAAAGCTTTAGACCACCCTTATGTTCATTTGAACAGCGTTACTATTGAATTTAATAACATATTACATTAAAATCATTACACATCTGCCGAATGAAGGGTTTCGAGCGTCCCTCGTCGTACTTTTATCGTATCGTAATTGAATTTCCGCACTCGGCTACAAACAGGAAGTTTCACCGGCTTACGTCCGACGCTGAATATTGCGTCCACTTGATGGAGTTATTATTTCCAATATGGCTATTAATATATCGTTTGCTGAATTATCGATTTAATATTATGCACAAGTGTGTATAACTATGTACTTTTTGTAACTCTAATAATATTATTATTGTGCTTATTACACAATTCGGTTTCAGCATCGGAAGAAAGCAGCGCGGCTTCCAGTGTCAGGCCGGGAGCAGCATCAGATGAGACTCTTCCCTTTAACCAAAAATGTTTGTCCTTTTGTTTCATTTTTATATGCCTTTGGTTTTTGTAATTTTTCTTATTTTTGGTTAATAAATGTTATTTTTTTTATTTAAAATATATCTCATCAATCACCGCTATGATCACTGTATTGGTTTAATAAATAAAACAACCATTTGTTATTTGCAACAAGTATCACAGAGCAACAAGGCACGTCCTAACGCAACGGTGATTTTAATAAACCTAACATCTTACGTAGTATATGAATCACATACGCATCACTTACATCACAGTCTCAGTATTAAACTAGAGAACCCTAGTGTAATAAGGCAAAACGTAAAGTCATCGCTTACATTTAATTTATATAGTAGATAAAAAAATGACAAATAAATAAAAATATGAAAGAAACAGATAGTAAAGAGTTATTAAAAATATTGTTATGTGCATATAGATTTCGAATTCCATTAGTTTGTCATTTATGTATGTATGTATATAATAACTCAATATCACATAATATACGAAATAAACAATATTTAAAAAACATACAACATACAACAGTTAATTTAAAAAAAAAAACCGACTGACTGTACTAACTGGACTAACCCGTATGTCACACCGGGGAAAAGTCGATCGAATATCACCTCACTCTTCAAAATCGATCAAGCCGTTTAGGCTATATGTGGTCACTGTGAAACAGGGACATATATACATACATACATAAATTCATACACACATACCGGCGATAATACTACCCTACTGTCAATCGGGTAAATAATTTAAAGTATAAAATTAAGAAGTATGACGTATTTTTGCGTAATAATCAAAAATTTTATGACATCTTAATTCGATACAACTGATGCTCCAAATTTGTTTGTGTGATTGAAACAATTTTTTTTATTGGTCGCAATATAAATACGTCGTATCACTTGATGCAATAAACGATGATATGAAAAGTTTCATAACTGAATCAATACGCGGTTTACGATACAGTGGAATATGAATTTAAGGGTTTCTCCCATTCATTTATATCAGAAAGGCTGTATATAAGTTAATAAAATTTTGATACATTGAGATATAATTATATTTTACTCAAAAATATATTGGATTTCTTTAACATATATTTAGATAAAGGAATTGAAAGTTAAATAAATCATCAATACAGGAATCAAATCATGAATACAGTTTATAATATTTATTTAATGTTAATAAAAACGTATGTTTTAAAAACGCATTTTTCTACATGTGTAAATTTTACTTATGATGGAAAGCGAGTAAGCCACATAGTGCGAGCCCAAACAAAGTGACAGTACTGAAAGCTTATTCTTTTGTAAGATACGCTTTTCTCCCCGCCATTGCCACCTAAGACCTGGTCCCACAGCAATTGCCTACAAAGCCTCTTTAAATAGTTTTTGAAAGCTTTCACCGAGCTTTGCGCCACCCACACTGTTTTGTCCGGTCGCACTTGCTGCGTGTCGTAGTAAATATTATGAAATATGGAACTCATATGAGGTGGTACAAGTACACAAAAATATAAGTATTTTCATTACTTTATTTGTTAATATCGTTATTGAGGAAAATAATATATGTACCATTAATCACTACACAATAAATTCGTATTGATAGTAAGATAATTTCATCTTCGAAAATGAGCCCATAAGTCTAATCAATCAAAGTTCAAAAAGTGCAAGCAATGATAAAAAGATTTAAATTGAGATAGTCCAAAATGAGTCTGCTTACTGTTATTTAAATCAGTTATATATATTTAATAACGACATCTTTCCTACATAGAATGTAGTGAAATTGAAGAGGATTGATTTTGAGACTAAACAATCCCGTGTATTAACTACTCTTTATCGAGTGATGTTATTAGTTACGTTTTATTGTTACCAAGTATTATAAAATGATAAAAGATAGATCTTAATTCTTAATTCCTAGTATAGTAATTAATTAATTATGTTTTTATGTAGTGCCAACTTTATTTACAAAAGGGGAATCTTCAAAGATCCAACTTACAGCACTTTCTATAGGGACCGGCTCACCTACACCGGCTTGTTCGCTTGCGCTTAGCTCCTCAAGGGAGCCAGACTATTTGTGAAAAACAGCAAACAACGGGCCTTTGCAACTGATAGGCGAACTCGAGTGCTTTGCCTCCTCCCTCGCCTCAACAATACAACCCGATTCATTTCCTCTAAAACTCACTTTGAGAGGGAACTTGTTAATAACGATCGCGGATCCCATTGTGAGGTGTTCCAGGTAAAAATTTTAAATCATTTTGTATACATCAACATTTCAAAATGTGTACAAGTTTCTCGATATAATATAGTATTTTTAGTACCACATATATAATCAAATATTTATTCAAATACAAGGGAAAATTCAAATACTTAGTAAATCAAGATCGTGTTTATTAAACTTTTTTAACATACTTGAAATATTTGTATGTCCGCCGCATAACTATGTATGATGATAAATTATGACACGATGAATGATATGGTGACAAAAGACAGAAACGATAGTAAATATACATGTGAACAGATTTTCCGGCCGCGCCTCCGGTCATAATTAAAGATAGGAGCACGAAGCGTACAGAAATGTAACACGGGACAGTCGCGTAGACTATCAAAGGGATCCCTTTGACTGCTCATACGTACAGCGAGTGAAAGGCACAACAATCTGTCTCACTGCATTTACGGACGTATCAAAAAGTTCCACAGTCCTCTTATTATTCGGACTTTGACCAATGTCGCATGTAGAGGTCCGTCCTCCCGTTCTCTTCCTCGCCCCGGCCGCCCGTGTCCCCGGAATTAATCAATTTCACTTATAACCATTCACCGGTACATATTAACTTTACCGCCTTTGTAGTACAAAGAATTAATCCAATATCTTTAGATTAAGTAGGCTTCGAACACAAAGGATGTAATCAGACTCCGGTTAACGTATAATAGTTTATATGTACACGTTCTTTTGTCCTTATATATGTCCAACATTCTGAGTAAAACATTTCTTTGAGAGGCGTGGAATATTCTCTAATACTTTTTTCTAATACGTAGTAATGATCTGTATCAAATATCTTCATTATTAGGTTAGTAGAGGAGACTTAATTGCGAAGGCTGTCGAGGTAGATATACCCCTGCGGCATTCATCTATAGTAATCATAACCTTTACCAAAATAAATAATATAGTCTTGGTAATACTAAAAGGTATCTTTCGTTACAGCTGATCTCTACATTATTAGAATTACATGCCGTGCATTTTTGCCTCACATTAATGTTTACAGCTAAATGATTGTAGATATGCGAAACGACGATATGACGATACTTATAGACACATCTATACATATAATAAAATCGTAACTGATCGGTGTCTGTACATGGAAAATAAATTAACAAGACTATTATAGGGGGTATTTACCAATGCTTTAGAACTCAAAACAACGATTTCAATTTTTTTTTGTCTGTCTGTTACAATGTTCGCGGTAATCTCAGAAACGGCTTAACCGATTTGGATGCGGTTTTCACTAATGTGAAGTAATTAGCTTCAATCGGTAGATTAAGTTTTTATTTCGTCTAAATCGGTACATAAATATAAAAGGTAAATCAATTTAAAGTGTTATGTAAAACATTTCTTCAGAAAAAAAAAATGCTATAAAATGACTATTTAGTTGATAGAAATGAAACTTTAGTTTACTATACATGATATTCTATGAAATGACGTTGCCAATGTAACTTAACCTTCGATCTATATTGTCTAATGGGCTGATCACGGTTCTATTTAGGCTGGACGATTCGGTTTGACGGGATTGCATGTTTATTACAAAGCGGGTCAAAAAGTTAACTTTTAATTTTTTTACAATATTGCTTTGTTATATCACTAGATGTCATAAAATAATAAAAAAAAATAGGATTTGGTATATTTAAAAATTAATACTCACCGATTATCAGGATTTTCAAAATGTGTCCTTTTTTACTGTCACATATTGAGTAAAAAAAATCCGTCTCACTAAAAGTACATATGTGGCGATTTAAGTACTGTCACTTAGCTCTAAAAGGACAAATATCGAGTCCATATCTTTTAAGGGCGTCCTAAGATTTTAGGTGACATTTTGACAGTGATTAAACTAAAACTTAAATTTCACTTTCTTTACGGCCTCCTTAAATCAATGAGTCGACGGCAAAAATAGGCGTTATTCAAGACAACTTTCTCTTTTTTGTTATGCACTTTGTAGGTTGTGTTTGTGTTTTTTTTTCTGGCAATAAAATGGTTATTTACTTTATTTATTTAGGTTAGATAATACTTATTTTAAAAAGAACGGAATATATAAGTTAGTTAAGTAGGAAATGAAATATGCTACATTTTATTGCGGAAAAAAGATTGAAGGGGTATAAGAGGTAGGGGGTCGTAAAACCTACTTGACCGATCATCTTTAAACTTTGTACACATATTTTCATTAAAGTACTGGGTATGATATAGGATAGTATTTATTACAAAAAAATACGGAGGGTAAAAATGTCATTATATTATAAATGCGAATGTTTGGGTGGACGTTTGTCAGCACATAACTCCACACCATCTGAACAGATCTGGACAAAATTTCTCAGAGATAGATTATGGTCTGGAACATGACTTAGGATTTTATCCTGGAAAATGTACGGTTACCGAGGAACGTTTTTAACCCAGATATATGTATGTGTTTACATATATATACATCAATATTGAATTCCACTCAGACGAAGTCGTGGGCAACAGCTAGTGTATATATAAAGCTAAAGAAATAAATTAAAGAAGTAAGGAACTGGAAACTTCACAAGAAATCACCAGTTCATTTCTTTATTTCAAAAAGTTAACCGATGGTGATGAAAGGAAAAATAATGCGTTTAGTCAAATAACACTACGTCACCATCCCGCAACTATTTAAAAAGTTAATCAAAGTAGTTCGAAAAATAGAAGTTTTGCTATAAGCAGAATTTTAAACTACTTTTTCATTGAAGAGTAAAATTGTTTTATCGAGTCAGTTGTTACCCACATGACGATATTTATGTCACCAATTAGGCACCGAGACTCAACTTTATTACACTTTCAACACCGTTTTGTACCCGTAATGGCGTCGGGCGCAGTTCAAAGTAGATCCAGATGTTTTCTGAAGCAGACGCGTTAGTTAATAATTCCCTTTATAGTCTGTTAAGTTGCTTACAAGCAAGTCACCTCAGAGATACTTTGCCACTACACACATTACGGTAAGCTCTTTAAATATTTGCCGGAGCAGCGAAACAAATTGGAACACGTTGCGGTGTGCAAACTGCTTTAAGAGCGTGATCTTTTGATTAGTATTTGATTTCTATTTTAGTTTGTGTTGTATTGACTTCATATTTTCTTTGAATTTTATTAGCTGCATTTGAAATATGTATTTATCATTCTTTTCGACCTTTTTGTCATCTTTTACTTCCCTGCTTATATCTCATTTCACCATTTTCAATATAATATTCTTGAATGAAATATGTATATCGGAAAAGTGAATAGAACTGTCAACTTTTCAAATTATCTTAGCTTATTAATGTCTGAATTAATGTTATTAAAATATATATATGTATATATATCTCTACGTACTAAGCATACCTTGTAATAAACCCTGGTATGGGAATATCGTTAGAAATTATTATGCTTTCACTTATCACTGTCGTTTTCAGACTTGATTAAAAAATTTAAACCGATTTAAATATGTAGGTAAAAACCACGTTAACGTCTCGTAATCCATCATCCGTTGCTCGGGCGAGCTCACGATTACTCTGTCCAAAGTGAACGCGCTCGTGTAAGAATAAGGCAGCTGTAAAAACTTCCCCACTTTACACAAAGCGGCACAAATGAAAACACGAGCGCGGAGTAATCCACAATTACGCAGCGACATCGGTAAGAGATTCCGAATAAAATACATAATCCGGTCGTCGGGAGGCGCGTTACATTTGTCGAGATCGCGGGCCGGCTCGCCTCGCTCACCCGTAAAACTCACCCCGAATGTTTTCCAGTTCGAATAAAAATTAATTTCTCACTCGTTCCCGTCTGATGAATGTTACGTATCGTTACATATTCGTAATTAAATCTTAATCCATATTAGGATCCTTTCCTGATATATTACTCGATCTACTAATGTTCACTGAATCCAAAATTTCCTTGTCGAATTTTGTTTTTGAATTAGTGCTATATTTAAGTTTTATAAAAAAAATATTTTATGATTAAAAACTACTTTACCTACAATATAGAATTATAATATACAAAGAGAGGTTCCGGGATCAAAATACAAATCAGTAACATTCTCTATATTTAACTACGTCACTAGCAAAATTTATCTAAATATAAAAAGATTAAATTTATAAATAAACAAAATATCATGTACTTATGTTATCATGTAGGTTGCGTAAGGAAAAAGCCCTGACAGGTTCGTTCGTATTTCTCGAAAGTTGTTCCAATACTCGCGAGGATTCGACTGAGTTAGGACATTCCTTGTTCAAGTTGCGTTGCCGGGACGAAGTACATTCTATAACGATACTCTTAAAAATGTGTATTGACGGAAATTATATAACAGACTAGTTGTACTCCTAAGCGGGATTAGCGGGATGTTATAACCTACAACCGTAATTAATAATAGGGCGGACAAACGCAAAAATAATTATTGAAGTCAGGATGGTACTATCTGAGATTCGCATTCAAGCAAATGCACCCACTATTTTTCTTATATTAATACAGTAATATTAATATAATATAAATTCATCGAATATTTAGAAGCCACTGCAGTCCACTGATTTACTTTGTATATTTTCTGATTTATTAACAGAATAAGCTCCAGGATGAATATGTTGTATTAGTTGCTGCTTTCTGAAGCCATTATCAAGTTTTAAGAGTACATTTAAATAAAATTATAGTGATTGTATTAGTAGACTGGCATTTTAATATTAAGTAATTTTTGTCTAATTAGTTAACTAAAAATGTATGTAATCGTTTCTCAAATTAATTAATTTAGCGTAAATTATTAACTTCCATAAAATTTAAATGAACTGTAAATCTAACGAAAACTTTCCGATTATTTTTTTTATTTGAAGTTTTGTATTTTACCAAGCGTACGCCGCTAGAATTGTCATCGGGAAACAGAAGTAGCACACAAAGAACAATACTGGACGACTCCGGTAACTCCTTAACTAAACTTTAGAGCTAAATGCTTAAAGTAAAACTCCCGGACACTAAAATAGCAGAAAAACACAGTTAGCACTACTGCGGGCGACGGTACCAGACATTGTTACTGGGGACTCGAGGAAACTAAAGATCCACTTCCATTTTCCGATAGGGCGGGCATCGTATCATTCAAGTTTTTTATTATCCGGACCTGGTCAATGGAGCGTCCTATCGATCTAGTCAAATAACAGCGAAGATACAACAGGAATGCTTTAATTTTACGACTCAACACTTTTGTTTTGTGGAAGGTTATGCGTTTTATTTTATTTTAGCAAAAAAAGTAAGCTTTAGCAATATATATATATATATATTATGTGTGTATGTATGTAGACTATGACCAAAATAAATTAAAAATTTCAGATTTGTAAGGCTATTTGTAAGAAAGACTGTACTTTTTTTGCTAAAATAAAATGTGTGTGTGTGTATATAACATTATATAACATTTTTATTGTTAAACTAGTTGTGTTCCCGTTTCATTTGCCCGCTGTACACTAGCTCACATTATTATATGCGACAAATTTAGCGTTATTTTTTTATACTCAAATCCTAATAAGTGATAGAGTGGCGTTAAATAGTTATAATATTTTTTTTTTATAGAATAAGGGAGGCAAACGAGCAGCGGGTCACCTAACATTAAGTGAACCGACGCCCATGGACATC
>DWLR01000679.1:0-23042 GCA_018246295.1 Papilio alexanor hazarajatica | reverse complement strand
GCCGGCAACGCATCTGCAGTTCCTCTGGTGTTGCGGATGTCCATGGGCGTCGGTTCACTTAATGTTAGGCGACCCGCCGCTCGTTTGTCTCCCTTATTCTATAAAAATTGATCTTAAGATGATTGGAATCAACAGACTGAATATGTACGAACTTTTGTTTCAAGTTTTACGTGTGTTTACAAGCGTTTCAACGGCAAAATTTGTTCCCTAACGCCTGTAGCACACAAACGCGAAAGCGAACTGGAACCGAAGTATTAAATATTTTTGGTTTAAAAAAAGTTAAACAAATCTTGCTTTGACTAAAAGACGATTCTAAGATTCATGGTTTAACTTTAGTTACTTTACTCCACAGGTTCGTTTGTTATATGTAAAAATGTTGTATTGTAAAATGAAGTATGGAAGAGTCTATTGTAGATAAAATAATCGGCATATTTTAGGCCAAGGAAAATTTTTTGTTGTTTTTTTGCACTCATTCTCACAAAAAATTAGTAGTACAGCACACATGATACTATCTATATTTGCGTTAGCATACAATTCCGCGAGACCACAGCTGCAGTATTGGGTCATGTGAAAGTCCAAATGTGCTCGTGGATAGAGGACAAGCGAGGCAAAGCGAGTGGGATCGGCTCGCCATCTCGGGGCTGAACTGGAGTAGTAGGACGGATTAGGATAAACCGAGTCAATGGCCGGGTCACGTGGCTATTTTCGTTCAGCTCAGTTCTCGACCGTTCCGTCCCTCCCGCTGCTTCACCACCCGCCCCTGCCCAAACTACCAGCAGCCTGCGACGCGTTTTATTTTGGTAAGAATCTGTTGATGTTTATTGCCACATAAAAGCCCTTTAAAACGGTTACCGGTGCGTTAAGTGCTAACTATAATCTCGCTTTTATAACTTCAAATATCAGTTAGTTTGTAAATTGGTGGTACTTAACAATTGCGTTATTTTTCACGTGTATACTTTGAGTTTCGAAGGATAATATTTAGCTATTAGCTAATCTATAGAACAATCGTATAAAATATGATTAATCGCGTTCCATTCCAGCTTTTTAACAATGCTTAATTAACGAATTTATTAAGGTGCGTTTCATATTTAAATGGTTTCTGTAATCATTACGCCTTGGCCGTATTTATCCAATTAAGAATTTCTAGTGTTAGTTAAGGTTGTTTTTAGTTTGGTTAGATTAAGTGGCAATAGTTTAGTGGCTAAGTGTATGCCTTACTATATGAAGAATAAGGTTCGACATCAAATAAATTATACAAATTACTTAGTTTTTGTATTATTATGGAGCAATTGCCTAATATATTCGTCTTCTATATAAAAATAAGTTACTTGTCGTTATATTAAGTATAATTAGTTATCTTTACATGAACTTAATCGAATATTGAATTGTGTCATAGTTTCGCAGTAAAAACTAATTTTATGCAGATTCCGAGTACTGTTTTTTAAATATATGTGTTTAGGCATATATTGCATAAAATTAGTTATTACTGGGACGGGCCGACCGCCTGTCACGTTGATCTTGTAAGGTCTATCGAATGATATTGGCGTTTTAAATTTTTTAATTGACGACTTAAATTTTCTCTGTTTCTTATGTCAGTGCAGTGCTCAATATTTTTCATTCTTTACGAACGATATGAATGTATGTGAATACGATAAATTATTTTACAAGGTGTATTATCTAATATTTGACTAAATGGTGCGATTAGTAAATAGTCTAATAGGACACTTGTAGATAAAGAGGTCGTCGACCCGAGGAACAAAGACCTCTTAAAATATCAGGTAAACGGCCGCGATAGAGAGCTCAGAGTAGATATAAAACCTTTTTTTTAGAAAGTCGATGTAAGACGGTTCAATGCGAGGAAGATTCCGTTGTTCATTCATAAAGTGAACTCGCTCGCTTAATTGTTAGAATTACAGTAGATCCTATAGCTGAGTGTAACACTTTCACTGTTCGTTTTTACTAGTGCATAGTACAATTTAATTAATGAAATAATTAGTCAAAAATAGCAGTGATCAAACCATTTTAATGAAGCTAATTGAATGTCAAATCAAACAATAGTCTAAAGTCGTAAATATACCTGGTACAGAATGCAGCAAATAACTACTACGGTAGAACCCGAAGAATTCATTTATAATACTCCCATTAAATCTCTGTTATCCATACTCTAACATTTACAAGTACTGGTGACTTTAAAGTAGTATGAGGTTTTAGATTCGCTTGTATTTTTATGTTTGTTATTGTATAACTTCGACATTTATGAATCGATTTCAATTGTTTTTCTATTGGAACATTCGCAAATGGCTCCCATTTAATTTTGAACGGCAATGAACCTTGGGTTCCGAAGATTAACCGAAAATTTACATATTGGTGGTAGATTTAAGACAAGCCCAGTTTATGTTTATGCACTTGACAATACATAGACATATCTATTAAAAGAATTAGTACAGAGAGTCTTAAGAAATACTTCTATTTATTATGATTAACACATGAATTACTAACATAAATAGAAGTATTTCTAGTCATGAAACGTAAGATTTGTTCATGGCCGTTACAATTTGATTTGTTGCATGATCACTGGTTTGCATTTGTAAGTGTAATGGAATTTAGTAATTTACGGTCTGGTTTTTTGAATCTTGTGTATCAGTCCTCATTTTGTGTCTAGATATAAGTTAGTTAGCTTTCACTAATACGAGCGGCGCGTCGTAATTACCGTGTAGTTTGCGTGGAGATCGCGGGAACTCGCGGTCTCGGTAAACCTAATGACGCATTGTTGTGAACACAATCCGCCTTCTAATGAGCCGGAGGACTGCGTACATCACGTACCTTATTCGATTATTAGCCATGTTTGTTGTAATCATTGAGCCCTCATCATGTTCTGAGCAAGTAAACGCAAAGTTACCAATAGTTGTTGGTCTACTAAACCGATGAGCTTTTATAGATTTTTAAATAAAATACCTACTTGACGTTATATCGCTACATTAAATGGTAAAATAAAACGATTAGAAATGTGTTTTATTTAAATGACATATTTATGCATATAACGAAACGCTTTCATCTTACTAATATATAAATGCGCAAGTTTGGATGGATGTATGTAACCATGTAACTTTGGAACGGCTGAACGGAACTGAATGAAATTCGGCACAGAGACAGAATGTAGTCTGGAATAACACATAGTCCATTTTTCTATTAGGCATACTATCTTGAAAAAATGTGCGGTTCCCGTTGGATACCTTCATTTTTTTAATGAATATACGGTTTTTATTGACTTCTGCCGGGACGAAGTCGTGGGCAACAACTATTTAGTGAATAAAGTTCTAGGTCGGGCACGCGTTTGTCCGCCGCTCGTTCCAAGGTGGCGCCCCCGATGGCGTAAAGAGATTCATATCATTGTTTAGTTCAAGCACAAGCTCGAAGAAAGTCGGGTTGGGACGCGATTCTTTGCCAATTAGCTAGTTGCTTCATAGTATGTCATATAAAAAAATGAGTATTATTGTTATTGTCGAGCCGTATGGTTTATATGGGCTTAAGCGGCGAGTGGGTGTCGACGGCCGTGAGTCGACTGGCACGATTGGCCGCGCCTCGCCCCATTCATTGCAACATTATGCCTGAATAATTACCTATTATAATTTACATTTTACGCATAATTAAATCGGGGAATATCATCAGGTTTGCATCAAAACACTTGATTGTCTAATTGGAGTTAGTAGACAACTTTTTTACGTGATTTTATTCAGTATCTTTAATAGGTAAGTCGCGATCTTGACACATGCGTATCGCGCGACCCTCGGGGTGAATGATCTGGCGCGAGTCGTCGACACAGGCACGATAATTACTGTCGCTACGGCGGCGGCGTCTACCTACGCCTCGGCCGCCCTCCGTATCGACTGTCCCGTCCCGTCCCGGGTCCCGACTGCTGCGTCCCTCTACATATTGTTAATTCCCATTCGAGCGCCAGTCTCTAGTGTTAAGACGTGTAGAGACGTAAATGGTAAAAGTGAAAGTTACGAATTTTAAGCGTGCAATCCTTTACACGGTCGCGTGTTACTTGCCGACTGAGTCGCAAATTAATTGAGTATACGATCAATTAACGGATTTCGAATCGCATATTGAATTTCCGCACTTGACTGTTTTTATTCTCGAACCATCACAACATATGTTATTAAGAACCTTAAAACGATAATTTCAACGTACTCGTATTGCTCCTTTAAATAATCTGAAATGGGTAATAACTATTCTTCTAAGTAATCGTTTTCGCTACATTAATGTCATTTAACGTCCACAAATTCCCCTTATTAAGAAAATTAATCTTCACTCTATTCGTCAAGAACCAAAACTGTATGTAGTGGCTTCTAGTAAGAGATTCTGTCTTGTCGACTTTTCTTCTCCATCAGTTATCAATCCAACAAGATAACTTAATTCTATTGACCAAGTTTTACCAACTGGCTGATTTGGACAAACATTACTGAAGATAAAATTTGAACATTTGTTACTGAAATTAGATGAATTCGATTTATCAAAAATCGTCGTTGTCATTTTGGTGTACCTTACCAAGGGACTGTTCATCAAAGTTTTTATCATCGTTCTTTTATTGTTCGTTCGTTGATCATCGTATTTCTGGTATTAAACCTAGTAATACATCTATAGCTATAAATAAAAAAGCCTCAAGACCATAGTTTAAAGGTAGGAGCAGAGACTACATGTTTTGATAAGACTCGATTCTAATACCGATATCGATTTCTTCCTTCAGATTTTAAAATTATCATATTTAATGTAACGTTTAAAGGTGAAGTAGATATAGAATATACAATGTTAATTCAACGTAAAGTTTTAAATGATCACATTACAGATATCGTATTTTAAGACGAGTTCAGAAACGTGTACCGACATCTCGCCGTATTTAGGTTTCGGAACATCGGGGGACGAGTGAAAGTATTATACCTCGAAATTTAACTTACTTATTCGTCAGTAAACAAGCACACGTTTAAAAATTAACGTGCATACAGGCCACGGGCGGGTGTCGTGCTCAAGAAAATGAAGCCTCAAATATTTACTCGAATCGTCCCCGGGCAGTGTTTGTGGCACGAAAGAGGATCAGAAGTTCGTAAGCTGAATTTACGATCGTCCCTAAGGATCGTATTTTGAACGTAAAAATGATTTTTTTAGGGATAGAAAACAAATATATTGTTCATGTTAAAATTAATAGCTTATCAATTCATCATTATATTCATGAATCTATTCCATTCAAGAATATAATTGTTTAGTAAATATAAATATAAAAATATAGTATAAATGTACGTATATTTGCGATGTACATACATTCCTGTGTCTTTTTTCTTCTGTCACCGATGACACGATCCCCTTAGTAGTAAAATAATGTCGCTATATAATTTGGCAAAAAAAACTCGCGAAGCAATTTTTAGAATTCCGCATAAATAAAAAAGCAAAATCTAATTACACCAAATATGTTTCTGTAATGGGAAAAGTTAACAACAAATGAACTCAGTCTTAATGTTGATTTGTTTTAATATATGAATGTCATATAATTAGAAAAATATATTATATATAAATTAATATATTATATGTATAGTCATAGAAAAATATATTTTCCATATTTTTTTTAATTAATGGAGTATAGCGACTCTGCGACCTCCTTAATGACGACTCCCGAGCAGGTAGCGCGCGACCCACATGTTGAGCAATACTGATATCGAATAATTATTACCTATAAGGATGTTCACAACCACATAAGGTAGGTAATATTTCAAGGGCAAAGGTTTGAAACTTTGGAATAATTTTCATAACTATTCCAAAGTTTCATATCATCATAAATATAGCGGAGCATAAAGATTAGTTAGTGACCAACGTTGTTTTATAATATTGGTACTGCAATAGTTTCATTCAAAGTATTCAGGTGTTATTTCCCTTAGGGACCGTGAAAGGTCTTCCCAGACGTGAGCGCTCTTATTTAAAGATAAGAATATTTGGAAAAACTCGTATTTTCCACATTTCAAATCACTTGAAAATACATGCAACCAACACTTTCGATGATTGCATTAACGTTATGTATTGAAAATACAAATCTAGAAAATTCCTAGCGGAAACTTGTTAATGAAGGCGCGCCATTGCGCGCAGGCCGTCGTCCGTAAACCGATTAATTGCCGTTGCCTCATCAAACAACTCCCCCGCAATTGATTTGTCACTCGAGTTTCGGCTTCCAACTTTTTTGCGGAAAACGTGCATTTTTCAAGTAGAAGCAATTAGGTCACTATTAGGTTAATACTTTAGATAACAATCTGTTAAGAAATTACTTTGTAAGTGTTGTGTTAAAATTAATAAGCATTTAACTACAACAAAATGACATGGAGGGGTAGGCAGAGTTAAGGGATTTACATTTGGCGCGGTCCTGGCACACCTCTCTCTTTTCTTCCACATTCATACATCTACGCATGCATGCTTTTCGGTTACGGGTGCTATTATCACTTGTGTTTTTTATAATATATTCATTACTTTGCGGAAACTAAGCAGGGTTGAAAATATTATATGCACATATTTCAATTTTTCGTAAAATATCGTACGTTTTTTATTTCGGCAGGAAATGAATAGGAATCGTTGGGTAAATGGATGTAACCAGTAATCTTTATTACATATTTATTTTATCTGTACATAAAAGAGCGCTTTTGTTATCTTAATTCTAACGATCTAATGAAATGATACAACTGCCATTTCTAACCTTATTGTACGTGTTCTTTGAATGTAGAAAAATATTATTTTATTCAGAAATAAATTACAATAGTGGTGATATCCTAATAGTGCGGCGATGTATTTACGATTCTCTATTCGCGAAATTAGATTCGAATACAGTCACATAGTTATAGAATTTTATATAATTTTTCTAAATAATTGCGTTATCTGGTTTCCAATTTGTTGACTCATGTTACACTGACAGCTGTCAAAACGTATTTCACGATGCGAGATGGTTCGACGGATATTTTATGACGAAATTGTGTTTTACGAGGGCTCTGCCACTGTATCGGTGTGAGTATCGGATCTCTCGCGTTGACAGGAAAACTGTTTATTTTTAATGGCAGAGATGCTGAATTGAAACTGCTATGTTGTAATGAGATTTAAAGGTTTGAAACAGGCCGATTTATGGCGATAACTCACATCAATGTTGACCGTTGAGCAATGTTAGGAATATATTATAAATCTAAAAGAAGCTTCTTATTAATTACAAGTTTAGTAATTAAATGCTACTGGAATTAGATTCTTTTTTCGCTGTACACACATGTTTGTAAGATGCTTGCCTTTCACGCCGCGGGCCATGAGTTCGATTCCCACCCAGAACAAACATTTGTGCGCAGGAGCATGTCTGTTTGTCTTGTGTCTGGATGTAAAGACCATCGAAGGACGGACAGCAGCGTCCTTTTCTTTGTACGGTGGAACATACTGCGATCGTCAACCCGTCTGCCAAGCGTGGCGATTGTGGCACATTTCCTCCCAATGATGCAATGGAGGAGGCCTATGTCCAGCAGTGAACGATCTTAGCCTATGCTGAGATTGATGGATGAATGGACATTTGTTGTGTAGGTATTACTTCCTCCTGTTATATTTGGATCGGACCCAACATTGTCAAATGAAGCGTGCACTGTCATTGCTATATCGTTTTTCGATTCGGATGAGAAGATGTGAGAACTCACAAACTACATTTACAATAAAAGTACTATTTTAAAGTAATTTTTTATTTCAAGTATTTGAAACATCGTTAATGGCAAACATCTGCAGGGATACCATGAATGGATTGGTTTGTTTGTTTTCCTTTTTTTACCGTCATAATGAACAGAATTTAGTTTGAATCGCAATCGATTTTTTGCTTATTCCCGGTCACAATAGTGAAGGAGACCATATTTAGAAATAAGTACGGAGCTGGTATATGTACATCTTGTTCTTTTTGTTCAAGACCCTGCACTTAAGTCGTTGGAACAACTGCATGTTATTCTGTTGCATGCAACCGAGAGAATTATAATAGTCTGTACCAATTAGTCCAGAAATAAACACCGGTTCAATGTGACTGTAATAACTCGATGCTAAAAGTAAACTTTCTATTTACTATGACTGCGTCTCACTTATGTCCATTTAAGTTTTGTTTATCCAGAGATTAACTACAGTCTTGATTTAATTTTATTAGAACAAAGTGGTTTATTGTAAAACGATTTATATTTCCATATTTTTACATTAATTCTATTTTGCATCGGTATTTAACTCTAAAAGATTCGCTTGAATAATTGTAATTTACGTGCCCCATTAATTTACGCGATGCAAATTAACAGGTATTCTATAAATGAATATTACACAGCCGTCGACTTAGTTGTACCTGTATGCTAAGTGTAGAGCTAACAGACAGGCCTTATTTATTTTAGATATGAGCTCAGGGCAAATGAAATGCATGATATACATTTAGTGGAGCAACGATAGACCCAAGACGGCAGTAAAGAGTCCTATCAGAGTTCTATCTATATCCAGGTATGATCTGCCGCACATGAGTGTCGATTTTAATTAATTAATATGTATGCGTCTCGGTGTACGGTGTACCATAAAAAATTATATCTGTCTCTAGTGGTAATTGCTAATCTAGGACTTTAAAGTCCTTTATGAAAGGCTCTGGACCACTACTCATTGTCATATGTCCTAGTTCCACAATACTATTAAAAATTGTACAAACGAAAATGAGGTAAATTCTGTGTTGGAATCGCGCTAATAAAAAATATCTATTTCTAATCTTCATCTGTAATAATATGAGTCGGTAATTTATAGATGTGTAAATTAGTTCTTCTCTCCCTTAACCTGCAGGTATACAAAATCATTTACATTAATGCCTAGTTACAAAGAAAAAGAGTTTTATATTACAAATAAAAAATCGAATCATTCACATCTGAAAGAGTTAAAATGGAGATAATTGAGTTTTCATTCGTGAAAGCTTTGAATGATATTTGATTTTTATTCCTTTCAGGTTCACCTTTGACGCAGGCATCGACGGGAGCCAGCCGGGCGCACTGACACGAGTGCGTGTGCACCGAGCTCGAGGGATAATGTGCCTAGTGTCCGAGGGGATTTAAATAATACGACCTGAAGCTTGCACCCCTCATCCAGCGGTCAGATACAATGTAAACTGACGTATGAACCAACCAGCAGCAACTAATCACTATACGATTCATGGAAGATAAATATTCTGGCTAAGTAAACAGCTGCCGGACGAGGAAACATTCAGGCGCGCTGAATTTATACGAATAAAGATAACATTTACGCGCGAATGTTTGGAAAACTATAATAAATATTTTTTGTTAGTATCGTACATTACCATATAAAAACAATAGTTCAGCCAGCAGATAAATGGCAAGTTAAAATAATTTTATTAAAAATTATCGATTATAATCTCCATTGTAGAATAGAATTCCCGATGTTCCTGGAATGTAAAAAGGCAGCTTAATTGGTGAACTAAGAGATGGACTAAACCCTCATTCTCCGTATACAAGTTGCCGCCGTCAGTGTTTCCGTCCAAGTACATCCACCCAAGACGTGGCGCTTCTCTTGAAGGTACCTTCATGAGAACAGTGAATAGGCTATATTTAAACTAGCGCGTACCATCTTTCGACCACATCATGGCTTAACGTCAGGTGGGACTGTGGTCAAGTGCTAGTTTATTCCTTATAAGAAAATATGGTGTTGTATTCACCAACAAATATTTGGGACCTATAGCATACAATCCATTATATCTAAGACTTTATCCAGCAGAGAACTTAAAGATCGATATATTTTGATGTAGACATATCGTGTATTGGAGTAAAACATTTAATATATGTAGTATAGAAGAGAGATGGGCCTTGAATTTTGTTTGGATGCTGACTGCTACATAAATTTATGAAAAAATAGACGATCAAACTATAGGCATCGTTATTAATTGCATTAATCACAATTCTGTTATACGCAAATGAGTAAATGCAAAGAAGTTAGAAAGTTTAATATTAAAAATTGAAAGTAAAAAGACAGACATGAAGTGATTTTTTTTCGATATTTAAATGGTGGTTCTTTATTTATATTACATTTTCTTTGTTGCTTAGCTTGAAAGTGTTACAGATATACATTGACATATAATAATACGAGAAAGAAAAACCGAAACATGGTCATAATTCCCTTGCCGAGGATACGATAGACTTTCAAGACATTTGCTCAGCATGTCTTTAATAGCGTCAAGATAGCTTACACCTACGTATTCAAGTATTGGGAGCAATAGAGCTTTGTCAGCATTATCTTAGTACCGAGGGACAGGAAAATTGTAGTCGTTTACGCGAATAAAACGCTACACGTATTTTCTACTTTTGTTCATTTCACAACTAAGATGTTTAAAATAATTAAGTATTTATCTATAAGACTAGGTTAATATATAGATATGTATTATTATATTTAAGCGCGATCCTTAAAATCATTGTCGAGGAAAATTTTGTAATTTGTCTTGATTGTAACACTTTAATGAATTTATATGAATTAGTGAATTTAAGATAGCAAATAAATAAAACAATATTTCACCTTTGGTGGCTTTGGAGTACGAGTCGAATATAAACAAAAAACGTTATTAAAGCAAAAAAATAATAATTAATATATTTCACACCGGCAAGTTGGAAGCAACACGCCAGTTATTGTGTGCAAACAATGAGTTTATACAATCATTGTAATAATGCCTAAGTTAATTTAGTTGATACACAATATAAAATGGTACTTAATTAAACCTTAAAAGAATTGAAGAGTTATTAAAATGCCAATTTCAATGTAAAATGTCTAATAACAAACAGTTATAATACATCATACACTTAAGATTGCTAAACGTAAAACATTTTTTCAAGATTGTATGAATGAACGTGCTTGAGCTTTTAACTGTAGTAGTTAGTAGGTTAGTAGGTAGGGGCATTTCTAATAAATTGTATATTTATTATTTTTATATGCTATGATACTATTAAATCACTGTTTAATTTCGCTTACACTTTAGTAAAATGAAACACCGACTTTAGAGACATAAATATTATATGCAAATAAATCTTAGAATGAGATAGAAGAAAACAAAGAAGTGAAATTTCAATTCATATTTTTTTTATTGTTTTCATAGTGTGTCATACAGAGAGTAGAGTAGGTACGCGTTTTATTTTCTCGGTCACACTGACTCATTTTTACAAAAGATACGCAGTAGTAGTATATCAAGGTGCAAAGTGACGTATGTATACATTTTACGGATGTTGGTATAATCTGTTACCTGGATTTATTTTAGTGGCGAAAGTGTAGTTGTGCGTTGTAAAGATGAAATGAAAGCTATGAAATTAATTTGGAAGAAAGCTAGTACATTGTAAGAAAAAGATCTTTGTAATAATGGTTTTATTTTAAGGTAATGTCAGATACTTGATATCTGCGATCTATATGGGGGTCTAAATTTCTACCAAGTGATTTTTACTAACATAATCATTTGAATTTTAATATTCAATTCAATTAATATTCAATTTTAATATTCAGTATTCATTTAATCAATAATAATTCTCAATCTAGTATAGTAGCCAACAAATCTTAAGAAAGGCGCAAAATATTTTTAAGTTAACTATCATATCGAAACGTCGTCGTTGTTTCAGTCGATGGTCGTCCACTGTAAGCCTCCCCCATTGATTGCCACAATAATAGATCCTCTGCAAACGTCATCCAATGAACCCCCGCAAACTTGACCAGATTATCGGTTCATCTATTGAGGGGGCCTACCTACGCTGCGTCAATGTCAAATATTGAAAATCTAATAGTTTACTTGGATTCCATGAGAGTGGCGATGTTCATATAATCTTTTGTTACACCGTCAAGCGATTGGAATTAAGAATGAAGTCGTCAACAATTTGTAAAGTTATAATAATAAGAAATTAATGAGCGTTACAAAAAATACTGGCCGGTAGCTCAATTCATTACAGTTAGTTAAGAAAAAAACGTGGCACTTATAACCTGATTACGATGTGGTCTGTGGCCGGGCGCGCAGTGGAGCGGTAAGGTCGTGTGGTGTACACACCGCGCACCGCCCACCGCCGAGTGACCGCTGTGACGTAAGCCGTGACCGTGACACCGTCGACGCTGTTTGGCGCCAAAGTGTGACACCTATGACATATCACTTGTTCACAGTTCTTCTCGTTTACTGTCACTACAAGATTAATGTCTGTGATAAATGTAAACAGATCTGAAGTAACAGGATTTATTACTTTGGATGTTTATGTTTATTAATAAAAGTTATATTCAATATTGTAGTATATTGCTAAAGTAGGTGCCCTGTTGGACCAATGAATAAAATATCGATAGTAATGTTGCTGAAGGTCTGTCTGGCTCAGACCGTATGAGTGAACCAAATTAAATTAAAAAAAATACAAACTAGGCTGGGTTAAAAGCATGTTAACACGAAATGTTCATCTTGCTCAGTAATTTATCAAAAGCTAATCTTAAAAATAAAAGAATACTCTAACTAGGTAATGAAAATATACTATTTTTGTACAATACATTTTTGTTAAAATTTGTGCTTAAAAAAATTTGCTTCCAGAGAACAGTGGTAACCTAATTTCAAAATCATACGAGTATAGCGTGGTTGTGTCAGAATTTGTAATAGAACACATATCACTTGTGGAGTTTAATTTTCCTGCTAATTTACATGAATACAGTTAATAATTTTACTCTTGCATCTATTGTATCATTGGCCCCTTTTAACTACTGTCCTGTAACTGTAAAAGTAGTTATTGCATCTGGTTTCATATACACGTAAATAAAAATTTAAAATGTTTCTTTAAATAAGTAAATACTTGCATCTAGGTTTAATACCGTATTCAGATAAATGAAACAATTCAGTCTTGGTGGATGAAATTTACACTTTTATCTTTTTAAGAAATCATTTATAAATCTTAAAGAAGAAAACTTTAATTGTTACACTTTATTTTTAGTTCTTAGTTTTATTAGATCTAATTTAGCTGACTAACGTTTAATGCCAACATTTACACGATAAATGAGAAAAAGAGACACATCTCTTGAATTTAAACTGATGGTTCATAAAATTAAAAATAAATCGCAAATATCAATCAAATCTCAAATATTTTTTTTTTAATATATATTTAGCACAACTTAAGAAATTGCATTTTGACCATTAGACGATTTGACCGTTATATGTATAGTTTTTAAAAATATTATTCAGTAAAAGAATATTTAACAAGCGTGTGACGATATCACGCCAGTAGCGGTCCCGTTTAAATATTGTTATCAAATATTAAGTCAACAAGTAATCAAGGCAATTGACCCTAATATCAGATCACGTCGAATTATCACTTATCGACATTTGCCTGCTCGCCCAGAGATATGGCACTTAATAAATTTGTGTTATCGTACATATATAATCACGTCCGATATATATCCGATACATGTCCGCTTATATATTCTCGTTTGACGTAAGAGTAGTACATACTAGAAAGAATATTACAAATATGAGAGTAATTGCTGTTGCTTCATTTTTAACCGACTGCAAAAAGAGGAGGGTCTCAATTGGGTTGTATATTGTGTAAGTTTGTTACCGCAGAACTTCGTTATTTCCGAACTGATTTCAGAAATGTTTCTTTTGTTGGAAAGGAGACATCCGTCTTAATAGGCGAATTGTGTTTTGTTCTGATTTTATGCAATAAGGTTCTAATTTATGTTTTATTTTAAGTTCTTTTCGTTCAAACGTCCACCTCTAATAGTAAATGAAGCTTTTCTATTTCTTATTCTGAAAAAAGAGAAGAATATAAATTTGAAGTAGGTTTTGCTTTAGATAAAAAATGTTAAAATATTATTTAGTCAAAAAATTTTAAACAAATATTTGAAGGTATTCGACAATCCTTGCAATTGCAAAATTTACCGAATTACATGTTCAAAACATATTTAACTGACTGACATATTGTGTATATATTAAATACTACATGACTTCAAAATACATATAAAAATAAAAATTAGCATATGAACAAGGAGTAAGGTCCATGTAGCGTCTTTTTAACTACAAATAGCTTTTGATGGCTGTAATAGTTTGATACCATATTTTATGGATGGTATAATCAAGCAAGAAATACTTCTTTATACTCGTATCATATAACCGAAGTCCCAGAAGAGTTTTTGACGCGTTGCCCTTATGTGTGTTATATTTATGAGATATACATATTTAATAAAGTTACGAAACAAGCAAAGGATAGTTAAAAAAAATAAGCCAGGCTGTTTTTTTTTTCAAATCGGTCAAGCCGTTTAGGCTACAGGAGATCACAATGGAACGTTGTCAATGCATACATGTATACATACCCGCCAAAAATATTATCCTCTTGTCAATCGGGAAAAAATAAAAAAATGTTTATATTACGATGCAAGTGAATTTGTTTACGTTTTTTGTGAATTTGTGAGATGGAGATGGGACGGAAATGAGTCGCGGCTTATCGCGCAGCGGGTCGGCGGCGGCGCTATCGCAGGAAGCAGCAGCCTGGCCCACGAGCAGGGGCTCCGCAAGATACGTACATATGCTACTGTCATAATAATACAGCACAGTGTATTATATGTTTTGTACATAAATTGAACGTGTTATTAATTTATTTCTGTTAAATAAAGCGTGCGGACGTCGTATTCTGTGTTTATAATATGACGAATATAAGTTATGAAATAAAGATACGTTTTTTGCGAGGCTTTATGCCACCTATCGTTCCCCTAACATGTAACATCAGGGGCTTTAGGTATATGGTATTTATAACATTTATCTTTGTTTAAAATTATAAATAATATTAAAATATTTTTCACCGATGAGGGTGCTGTGGCGAAAAAAGTTTGAGAATCAATGACCTATTCTACAATTACATTCTGTATACACATTTTATATGTTATTTCTGACTATTACTTATTGGGTTATGGACTTACTATTTAAATTTTCTTTATTCATTTTGCATTTTGAAAAAAGATATGTTACACAAACATAGCAGTAGCCTAAATAAGCACTATGCCCTTGAGGTTAAGGACAGTCTAACGCCTCACCTGATCATTATCTACAATACACATAACAATCAAATACAACAAGAAGAGCCAAACAGTAAAGGACTGAGAATAAAAATACACACTGGTGATGACATAGTCGAGCAATTGGCGATTCTATGGACAGCTTCCCGCTAAACAAAGAAATGATAAACACGCTAAAGGAATTAACTCATGTGTTTGTTGCGGGTGTTAATAGGTAGCGGTGGTTATACAACATCAGGTAACCCACTTCCTTATTTTCTTCGTCTACAAAAATATTTACTTTTTACCAGAGCTTATTTTGACGAACAGAATTATTGATACAGTCACCCCATTTCTATATGTTTACTATATTATAGTTTATGATGTATACGTTAAAATGTGTAAACCTCACACATGTTTGTATTCAATGATAGTTAAATGTTTGATTGATATATTGAAAGTCAGTTAAGACTGTTGTATTTTACATTTAGCCGTGAAAAGGTTTTACAAGTGCGTCTATATTTCAACGCACCCATCGAAGCGGCTCACATAAACATTTATGATCAAACAGTGCCACTGACGCGAGCCAGTCAACCATTGCGGTGATCCACTGACCTCAATTATAACTCTGGATTGTGAAACTTCAGGATCGGTTCCCTGTTTTAATTCGTTCGAGAGCGTTTCGCTCTATTTATATACTCTTTGGATAGATATTGGCGTGGAACATCTTCTAGCGATAAGTCAGAAGCTGTCACGTTTATGTCTTGATTTATATTGATCGACCAGCTAGTATGTGCCCTTATCGCCCGACCCGTCGGTTCTTCACCCCGGCACGCTCGACATGTATCCTGTGAATATGTACAAAGGAAACAATTTGTACGCAATTTCCTTTAATTACTATAATTTGTGGTAATTTTATCTGAGTGGACAATCAAAATGTAGGTCCTTATCAATCCGATTAACACGATTCAAGCATAACCTGAAGATACATTTTAAAATGGCATAAAAGCTCATTTTTATCATTAGGTGATAACACAAAGTATAAAATTTAATTATTTATTTATCCATTCAAATTTAAAGTTATGTAGACGATTTTTTTCTGATAGTTAATAAACATTACTTAATGAAACCTTTAAATACATTACATTTATTTATCATAAACAACTCTTAAGCGTTTATTTGTTGTTACTTGTTTCGAAGTAATTTAATAACAACTTTCTTAATGACTTTGGCGTCGGCGAAAGTTATTTCAGAAAATAGAAAACGAAAATAACTCAAAGTTATAAGAAAACATAAAGCATAAAAATAAAAACATATTTAACTGTGTGTGGTAATAAATGTGAGACTTACCCACCAATACAACGAGTGACAATTTGTATGTCCCTTGTAAGGGTACATACTACATAAGTAAACAAAAGCTACATATTATATTATACTTTGAGTTTTATAAAATAAAACTACTTAAACTAACGCGGATGGTTCACTCGGAATCAAATACATATAACACTTTTAGATCGTAAGTCGAATACTGCACATAAATAAACAAAAAACAAATATCAAATGATTTTCACATACCATTACTAATTGGTACTACCTTATAACATTGAAGTTAGAGTGCTGTTACGCTGCGGTGTCAAGGTTCAATTTCAATTCGGAACGAAAACTTTTGTGTTTCATATATTTTTCATAAAATACAAAATGTTTCCTGAAATTCTAGAGGCTCAAGAACGTCAGGAACAAGCACTAACGAAGAAGGAACAAATAGATAATAGGATAGTTTGTTGATAAGTACAATAACCATCTTTTGCTATTCCGATTATGCTGAATAAGGACGCAAGAATACGATTTTTAAGCAATTTAAGAAAAAAATAAGGATAATAAGTAGGAGATTCTTCATTCGGTTGTTTTATTTTTATATTTGTTACCGCACAACTTCGTCATTTATGAACCGATTAAAAAAACTTTTGTAGGGACATTTGCACGTAGGTCCCATTTAATTTTGGTTCCATTTTTTTTTGATTTACGTATTGCTAGACTTAAAACAGGCCCTGTTTGGATTTAATTGATCTGTAATGAGACATAGCGTGACCATATGTGATTAAGAATAAAAAAAGTCTATACCTAGTTTTATTTTTAATATATAATTAAAAGCCTATAGGCTTCGCACACGTTCGTTTATTTTCCTAACAGAATTTTTTTTGTAATTTAATTCCGCGTATATCAATTTCGATAAAAGATAACAATGTGTCAAAAAGTGTCAGTGACGAAATTATGGTAGCAACCGATATTGAAGCTTTTTTCTATTTCTTTACCTTAAAAAATTATAAAAAAAAATTGAAATCAATTTTGTTTTTGTTAAGAAACGTTAAAAGATAAATATTAATAGTATTTATATTTCTAACATCGAAGGGTGAAGCGATTGATATACTAAGAAGTTATAAGTGGTAAGAACAATGGCTATTCAGTATCGTATGTTGCAATGAAACTTGATTGATTTGTCGCCCGTTCCGCGCATCTAGCAATAACAAAACAGTGATTTACAGGCACATTAGCACGCACCGGCGTTCTTATCTCACCACTGGTTGCAGCCTCATTGGCATACACATCCCACACGACAGTTAAATGAAATGCGAGCGAAGACAATGATATAATAAAATACTAAATCAAGAGACATTTAAGGATAAAACAAACTAATGAATTGTGTTCACACACACAATAACGCACAACACTCCAGAGCAAAACCTTTTTATTTCACATACAAAACGCATATATATTATTACACATAACGTAACCATAGCGTACTGTTTCAGTATGTCAATGCCATCTTTTATTATTATTTCATAACTTTATTCAGAGTTCCAACAAATTGCGTAATTCGTTTCTTACGGGATTCTATTTAACTGTTATTGCAGTTTTTACTTCTATCGCCGTGGGGTTGTTTACAAATACTACTCCATTGAAATCTGAAGAGCGCCGCAGTTAGTAAAAGAAATCGTATCTGTAAATTGTATTTTGTGGCATGATGATGATACAAACGCAATACAACCCTGGATGGTAAAATACAAAAATCTGGATAGCACCGCAATTACAAACTCCGGACTCCGCGATTTGAAAATTAACACATCTAAATACTATTTTAGGTGAGCCGCCTACTCGTTCGCCAACTTTTGCCATAAATGTTAAAAATAATATTTATAGGCGTAATTAAAATCAACAAAAGACTAGAGGCTTGTATCTTCAACTTCGTAACCCAATTAGTAAAAAGGCATGGTGGTTAATATGATTAAATATCAATTTTACGTTCTCATAAGTATTTCAGGGTGGCCCATAGCTTGTTAGGCTTCTGGCTCAAGTTAAATTGTGGTTATTATTATACTTAGAACTGTTAACATTTTTACCTTTGTTAGCTGGATGAGACTTATAGACTTTAGTATATTAGATGGAACTTTCCTTTATGAATTAGTTGGTTGGTTAGTTACAATATGAGGACTACAAACATTAGATTTTTACTAGAACGATAAGATTATACAAAGCGTTATAATTTTTGCGAAGGCGTATTTATGTTGCCTGTGCCTACGATTTCTTATGACGCAGCCCACTGAAATATCAATGCCGTAATGCAATTCTTGACAACATACATTTTGCATATGTTTTGACCTTTTGTTTTCGCTGGTGTTAAACTGTAACCAAAACATTACCTCAAATTATAATGTTTATTATGTTATCTTCGTGACCATGTTTAGTAAAAAGTAAAGTAAATATAAAACAATATCGGTTAACAATAAACACACACGGTTAATAATAATCACAATTCAGGACAAAATGCTAAATTTTTCAACGACCTTGTGACCTGACATACAGATGCGGCGTTAGCTTGAAGAGTTTTGATTTTTAGGAATATTATTTATAAAAAATCAGCTGCTTCTCATCTACGCCTTATTTATATCCTGGGTTTAAATAGACGAAGAAGACGAATAGAAATAGACGAAGAGGTGGGACCTTATTATTGCAACGTTATAAAAGAGATAGAAGAAACAACCTTGAAAATAGCCATAGTCGAAGTGGCTGATTGTATTGCTGTATCCGTATTTGCTACCGACAGACATTCCGCACGCCGCGCCGCACTCGCCTGTGCACGACGTGCACTGCTTTGTTAATTTGACCATATTATTGTTAGCCTCCAGACCTCCGTACCACGACACGTTCCTTTAACATACAATTAAAACGTACGTCAATGGTAAACGTGGCTTGCTATTTAGCTAGCATCGATAAACTTATAACTGGCAATATACAAATGTCATTAGTTTGTTGCTAAAAAATCTTTCTTCTCGCAGTGTATGCTAACAGACGTTTTTCAATTTGAAATTTAATTGCTGAAGAAATAGTTTACCTTTATATCTACTCGTAAACATTACGTCGTTTTAAATGTAAAATATTTGTGTTCGAATAGATAAAATGATACTTTATTTAGATTAAGACTGAGATATTTTACTGCCTTGCTACGCACCTTTATATCTGATTTGTGATTTAACCGAGTGCGTTTAGTAATCAATAGGAATGAGGATATTGTTATAGCGTCAACATCGTATTTGGCATATAAACAAGAGCCGTATTTTGATGGTTTAGTTGCATTGTGTGAGGGACATTGTGTACGGGACGTGTGTTATGCGTAAGCGCATCGCCGGCTCCCGCATGCGCGGCGCGGCCGAGTGATTCAGCCGACTGACGTCACCACCGAGGCGCGTCCGCCTCCTTCCACGATGTTCCATCACCTCGTTACATCGATACTCGATAAATGTGAAAACTGAACCGTATGTGATGCACGCGCCTTCATTCTTATGTTAAAACAATTCAGGTCTCTCCTAAGACCTCGAGAATTGCGCGTTTTTAATGCATTAACACCGGCACAATGATTCAATGCGTGCGTATCGCAATAATGAGTACAGTGAGAAGTAAGATTTCCTAAAACCTTGCTTTTAAATTAATGGAATTATAATGCTGTTAATGACGACTGACCTTTCAACATCCGACCTAGATGTTGATTATCTTCCTTGTGGTTTTGAATTTTGTTACATATGTATGGCACAAATGGGTGAACTGTAAAACCTTTTTATAAACAATGTTTCTTTATAGATTCGATATTATAAATAGATAACTGCATTTAGTACGACTTACACATACTTTTTGACGTCACAATACAATAATCATGTGTGACGTTAACAGGAACGGTAGGGACATTACAAAATCTTTATTACGATATCTGAACATGACTTGATTATCTGTTATTCCCCATATTTTAAAATACAGTCTACTACAATACACTACACAATACTGTATACAGTATGCTATAATACAGTAGTACTTATTTATATCAATATATAATTGCATTCAAATTCGGAGTCTATATAAAGAAAGAGTTTCAGCTACAATGAAATAAGAATGGTGAATAATCATTATTAATTATGATTTCCATTACAGTTGTAGAAACGTACAAGAACCTACTTCCAGTGTCTAGTTTACAATGCATGTGTAACTCGCGCAGTATGTTTTGTAACCGAACAACTGTAAATATTAGTTGAATATAATGGGTTTAAATAGGGTATAGTTACTACCGCCATCTATGGATGATATTATGCTTACGCTCGAAGTTTCATTGAATTTTTACTGTCTACGTTCTTAACATTTCATTTGAATATTGTATTTATTTTACTGGTATAAATTGTTTTAACTTTAATTATACACTGTTAAGATATTAATTATAGATTTTTTTAATCGGTATTTAAAACCTATATTAATATGATTTTCCACCTCAATTGGTAAGTTTGAATAATCTGAATCGTTTTAAAATAAGGTAATTTCTTAGAATTTAAAATATGAAACAGACAAGATTCGAATTATGAAAACCTCAAACATACCTCTATACTTGGAGCCAAACAAGTTAAGCATGACTGCGCTATTATTGTAAGAAACGGAGTAAAACGCCAACCTAGATAACCAGTACAACTTTTTAAGTTACATTATAAAAAATATTTGTAAAAACAAAATAGGGAATTAAAATATTAATTAAACGCCATATAATCCGTAAAATTACATTAATTTCAATATATATTGTTTTATAGCTGTTGGCAGTTTGTTGCTTATTACTCGGCCTCGGCTGTATATACGTGACGCATGGGCTCACGGCTCACAGCGGACAGCTGAAGATGTTTAAAGTTGTCATTTAATCTTTCCTGTGATAATGATACTGTAATTATTCATGCATACGTCAGTCATGCGCATGCTGAATTATTTATTACAGTACATTCCTTATATTCAACGAGTTTAGAGCAAAAGAGATCAAATCTATTGGTCACACTAATGAAGCGTAGTAATTACTATATGCTTTGTTCTGCAGAATTAATATGTTTGATGATGGTGCCCATAAGCAAAGATCAACTACGTAGAAATGTGTACTTTAAAATCCTAACTTTACTACGTCATTGATATGACTGATCGTTCTGTGTAATAGAAAGAGTATGTATATGGAAAACAACCTTTTACTAGATAAAGCACTCCCATAGACCCTGTAACCGTATCAAAATTTTTCATATTGATTTTCTCAATTGTCTGTATGTGATTGGTTGTTCTATATTCGGCTACGAAATATAGTAATTTGCCAAACCTGACTATCGACATGAGAGGTATCAAATTGCCCTTTATGCTGTAAACTCATTACTTGTCTGGCTGCACGTGGCCGGTTGGCACGCGTCACTGGGCGTGCTGCCAAGTGGACGGCCCGAGTGTGTTGCTGCGGTGTTCACTCGACACGCTCGTCCCGCTCCAACCTATAGGACTAAACAAGAAGGGAGAACATTCGTGCTCGTGTGAAGCTAAAGTTATTATAACCTTCATAGGACGTCGCGGCGACACGACGACTGCTCGGGTGCAAGACTCGGTTCCCGGCCGCTGCGGGCTCACCCTTCGCCAACAAAAGAGAGCAAAAGGTTTTTTGTTTTGTTTTAGATCGCAACGGAATTTTGTTGCGGACCGTTCCAAGAACTTTAGTCCTAATAAACTTCTTTGCTCTACACGCGTTATATTTTAGTTTACCGTTTTTTTTTCTATTATCTCGTAAAACCTCTACATTTAGATTAGATAGATGCTTTCATTGAAAAACGGCGAACCAAAATTAACTGCGATAAGAAATGTTAGTTATTGCTAATATATGTGTGAACATTGTACAACTTCAATGAGGCGTAAATACAGTAACAATTATAAATAGTTTTCTAATTAGCGTTGGTAATGTATATTTGTATGTAACCGTATATAGGGAAATAAACAGCTATGATGTTATGACCTTGTGGTGTCGCCGCATTAGCGGACAGATGAGCTCTGCTGACGACGACGCACACACCATCATTTACATAATAATGTTAAAATCATTATCCTTGCCTCGCTTCGTGATCCTGTAATCTGGAATGTAATTATATATGTACATTTTACATTACGTAAAATTATTTAGAATACAAATCTCTCTAACATTTCTAAAGTAAACAAAGATAACAGTTTGTTGATTTATTTGTAATTACATTAGGATTTAAAGTCATTATGTTAAATAACATATAGCTTAAGTCTAAAAGTAAATATTGCATACGATCTCAAAGATGAAATGAAATTAAAAAAAATTGAAATTGATAGAACAAATACATTTTGAAGTTCTTTTGAGTTATAGTCAATGCATATTTTTGTTATCAATTTATATTGATAGATAATGTTATTTATACTTAACAGTTTAGGTACATAATTAAAAAAAAACTATAAATATTCGTTTAAAGTATTCGTAATACAGAACTATCTCTCGTGAGACCATTATTCGTTAATTTAGGAACTTAGCGTTTAATTAAATACTTAGATACGTATTTCATTTTTTCAAGATGCTGTTAACCATGTTATATAACTACTTCCAAATGCCTACATAATATGATCGACGTAGGCTTGCGGTTATGTTA
>DWLR01000678.1:0-23053 GCA_018246295.1 Papilio alexanor hazarajatica | reverse complement strand
TATATATATATATATTTTTTTTTTTCGAAGTTTGTTCTGGATGGCCGATACATGAAAATTATTTTTTGATCTGGTAGCTTTGGGTGATATTGAGTTAATACATAATTTATGAAAAAATAATTTGGTATAATACTTGTCTGCTTGCGGTTTTTTCATAGAAGATGAGTTTCATCTCCATCCAGATGTAAAGGCTTAAAATCTACATTTTTAACTATCTAGAAAATATTTAAAATGAAGTAATAAACATCTACGAACAAAAATAGACATCGTCCAACAAGACAGGCAATAATGATCTGTAATTGAAAACGTTTCCTGTTTTATTTAAGAGATAAAACATATAAAAAGTTATGTTTTAAGTATTTCATATTAATAGTGACACAGAATAAAAGTTTAAATATAAAGAAGCAGACATACGTTATTCTTCAAATATAAAATGTTAACGTAAATAGAAAGTTGGAGATTAAATAAATTAATTAATAATTAAATAACAAATTATTAAGTTCCTCCGCTTGCAGCCTTCACGTCTTCACGAGGTCATCGATCTATTGAAAAAAGTGACGTACACGCGCAAATAGAAAAAATACATATTCTCGTATTGTGAAACTAACGAATAACCGAAGAAGAAAATCTTATACGAAGTACGACGTTTTTCCTCTTACTTGTCACAAGGGAAAGAAAAAGAATGCTTAATGTTGTTAAAATTGTAGTCAAGCGTCTGAAAGAAATTCTTTGTTATTTGTAAACATTTGTTACAACTCAGGTATTAAGTATTCGAATAAGATTACAAGAATTCTTTATTTAAGTGTGATTTAACAATATGTAATTTGTTTCAATATAATATAATTGGCTTAAATAGCATTGAAATATGAAATTATTTTTGTCTTATCTACCAAAGTTGAAATGCGTCAAATTTTCTTTAGTACTTTTAGAAAAAAAAGTATAGGTAAAATATAGGTTAAGAACAAAATTGAATACTTTCTTTTAAAAAAATAGTTTTTGTATCATGAACTGATTTCAACATAAATATTTTTATTTTCAGTACGGTGCTTTCAGCTTTGGCGTATTTAGAATGTTATTGTTGTGTAATAATATTATAAAAAACAAACGCGTGAGTTTTCTTGTATAGTTTCTTCTATTTTGAGTTTATAAATATAGAACTTGCTGTAAAATAGAAGTGCACACTGCATGTAGATTTTGTTGTTATAATTAAATAAAATAAGAAACAATAATTATGACGAAATTGGACATTGGGCGGACCTCTGAAAATTACAAAGATTCCACACTGCGGTAATTTGTGGTAAAACCTTGAAACAATAACAGCAATTATTCATTTCCTGAAATACATGGTTTTTTAATCGAGTTTATTCCGTTAACAACGAAATGTCGTGATTAAATGTGTAACGCCGAAGTTTAGTCAGAGACTAGAATTACTTCAGGTTTTTGAACACGTTCATTCATAATAAATCTCTCTCTCCCCTCTCAAGAACGAGACTCTTCGGGTAACATTGAAAATAGAGCTATTTGATAATATAGGTTTCAAATTTTAAGAAAAGTTTACATGCCGATATTGTTACAAAGTAGTGATTCTTACATTTGATATTATTCATGACTTAATGCCCGCATGATTAGTGAAAGCATAAAAGTTTACTGCAATCGTCTATTGCAATGAAGCAAAATTGTGCTACAAGAAAAAGTTTCCGTCGAATGTCGAACGGTCCGGCACGACGCTCCTGGCCGTTTGCCAGACCCTGGCCACCTCACTTCCGAACATACTTACAGACACGTATTTCTTTCTTAGTAATCCGAATAAAGCTTTGTGAAAATAAACTCCACACTCTATTGATTTTAATAGCACTATATATTATCATACGGGTTTTCGGTCAAGTTTATACGGTAAGCGTAACGTCAAATATAATATAAAATAAGCCGATGCAATTTTTACACGTAATGACGATGACACCTATTCGTATTAAAATTATTATATCACATCTTAATTTTTAAATCACTATTTAATGGATATTATACGAATAACATTTTCGTATTGTACGTCCTGCTTGTTTCATTCAAGACTTATAAGTACCTCTAAAGTAGATGCACAGTGTCCTCTTATTCTAATTTGTCCAAATAACGTTTTTAACAGAAGTGTAAATTTGAAATCGTATGTGTAATAGGACAGTTTGAAAGACAGAAATTTCTCTACTGCCCATATTTTTAAGGACGTTTGAATACATCCATCTAAAACACCAGAAATTAGCAATATTATCAAAGGTTGAACAATTAAAATTACGCTTAATCTCTAGTTAATCGTTGTTTAACATAGTTAGGGTTTCTAGAACGCCTGATTGGAATTAATATGATACTGATTTGACATGACTTTTAAAATGACAGGACAAGTCTTTCATAAACCGGGCGTAAGTTTGAACTTAGTCATCGACTGGTAAAATTACCCTTTTAAACTACAAGCTCGATGATGATTCCACTATTTTTTAATCCCACAAATTGAAATAAAACGCTGACTAGCAAATCTTGGACAAACATAGTGGGTTTCATTCCGTTTGTGTCCAGAGGATCCTCCTCGAGTGTGACCTATTAAAATTACGTTTTTTGTTTACCTATTCGCTATTACCACCGTATGACTGCAAATTAATTGTTGCATATTAGTAATTATGCCTTAGATTACTTTCGCAATCTCCATGCTTATGGTTGCTTTTATGCTGTACGAATGTGTATTTACATAAAATAAGTAAAATAGAGACCGAAATAGATTAAAATCAAAATTAAGACACATGTGTTTGACAATTCTGTTTACTTCAGCTGGGAATTAAATCTAGGACATTAATAAGCGGTTGATAGATATTAGATCTTTATAAGTAACGAGAATGTGATACAGATATTGTTGGAAGTGGTCTCTTCGATTTATTGGTTGAGAATTTAGTGATTCGCGCATTCAAGATAAAATTAGATTTAGATTTCTGTACTGGAATATTGTTTATGTGCGGACACCGGATAACGCGCACGCAGTATTCATACATTACATATGCATCTTTGTTGCACATTAAAATGATATTGAAAATGAAAATATTATCAAGGGCATCGATCTGTATAATATACACTGTTCCAAATCAAGACCTAGCCTAAGGCTATACTCTACTTGTACGCTAAAATTCGTAATTTCCAAAATATTTTCCTAGCTAGCTATTGTAACGTCAATGAAAGGCGGGGTTAGCGAGTGGACTGGTTTATTCGTCGGAACATAATTACACATTATTATCAGGTACCCACTACATATATTGGATACTATTTATCTACCCACAAACTTACTATTTGTTCTACACTACAGCTATCTATAAAAAAATATGAAGAAAATATGAAATAGAGTAATATGTAATATTTGTTTACGCACAACATACATTGTTTACAAACACTGGCCCCCTGGTCCATCACATTATCACAAAAACTACCAAATTAAAATTTTGTGTCATTATTCTTTTTTTGGTGTTGACATCCGCTAAGAACGGCTTTTAAACAAATGTTTTTAAAGTAAAAAAAAAGAAGAAGAAACGAAACGAATTTTACCGATAATAATCTTTTAATTAATAAAAACAAAAACGACTTCATATTTGCAATATAGTTAAAGGATTTTTAAAAGACAGGAAATAGAAGAAAGCTCCATTTACAATATAGATTGCCACGGTAATGACAATAACAACTTTTTGACACATACCTCAGCCTATGATCGTCCACTGCTGGACATAGGTCTCCCACATTGATCGTATCATTGGGAGGATATGTGCCATAATCGCCACGCTTGGCAGGCAGGTTTGCGATCGCAGTATGTTTCACTGTACTAAGAAAGGGGACGCTGCTGCCCGTCCTCCGGTGGTCTTTTACATCCAGACTCTAGACAAACAGACACATTCATGTACACAAATGTTTGTCTTGGGTGGGAATCGAACCCACGACCTACGGCGTGAAAGGCAAGTGATGGATAGGTCCGTCCCTTCAAGGTTACCAAGGTGACGAGAACAGATTCCTTCCCTAACGTAAGCGCAGCCCCCGGCCCTGGGAACAAAGGAGTGTTCTAGTTTGTACCCGGGGTAGGAAAGATACGAGGTGTCATCAGAAGATATCTGTGTCTCAGTTAAAAATAGCAAGGCCGGCTTGGTCGTCTCAAGATAGTAGTGGACGACTTCCAGGTTGGAATGGAGTCCCCTGATGTTACAGAAATCCACGGCAAGGGTGGTCTTGCCACTGCGCCAACTGGTCAGTCGTTTTGACACATGCTATCTATAATTATGAAATTAATATACAACTTTGGGCATGTGTTCGAAACCCAATGACATTCAACCAAGTTGCAAATTTACCTTTTCCAACAAAAGAAGACATTTTTGAAATCGGTTCGGAAACGACGAAGTTCTGCAGTAGCAAACATACAAAAACAAAAACGTACAACCGAATTCAGAACCTTCATTTTTTTTAAGTCGGTTTAAAAAATAGTACACTATTGAAATTTACTACGAGTATATCGTGTGTAATGCTATACACGGGTACGACCATGGTACTCCGTATTTTGTTTGGAAGTTTTACTTTTTGATACATCCAAACTATAGTTTTTTTTGTCCAAACTATAGTTAGGTATATTATGTTGTAATACACCAAATGGAATATCAAAAGCATTATTATTTTGTCTTAAATCGGGCACCTAGTAATGTTTTTTTTATAATTAAAAAATGTATCTCTCTGTTAACCTCCAAGGCACTTCATGTTGTAAGGTAATCGAGGGAACTGAGCTATTGATGTAAATATTTTGACTGCTATATTAACTTTTAACTTCTGCCATTTTATGATCTCAACAGACAATTAATAGAGCAGTTTAGGCGAACTCGTAGCTGAGTACTGTGATGTGTGCAACAATAAATGTTGCTAATTTGAGTTATTAGACACCGTGTTTTGGTTTGGGTGATAAATTCTCCTTAACTATTCGTGTCCGTCTGTACTGATCACTCACACGCTTTGCTTCCACACATTCTACTAATGTTTTTACATGATGTATTTTTAGTTTAGTTAATTGCAAACTTTTTTAATAGAAATTGTTATTATGGATAATAATTTGCATTATCTATAAATATAATAATAGCATTTTGTCCGATCGATGTTTCTATCTCATTGAATATTTCTTGAATGATATATTCGTCCATTAAAAAAGAAAGTTGTATATTGAGAACACATAACAATGATATGATGAACATTATTTGAGTTCCTTTCATAAATGCAATTTAAGAAATTATATAATGTAAAATCTACAAGACGATATTGTTAACTTGTACCATTGAACTATAACTTAATTTTAAAACTTGCATGACGGTTACAAGGTATAAGTATTTTATATATTTGTCGTTTTATCGAAATGTTTACTATTTAACATTATTAATTTAAATTACAATTTACCATCATTGTAACATGCCGAGATATGACTGCCGATCGTATATATTTAACTCAGTTCCACCTGTCGAATAATCAAAACACAAAACAATGCATATAAAAGTGTTTATTGCTATCGAAAATTATTTTCAATGTCGTAGTAAAACAGCGAGTTTTATAGCTTGACTGTTTCTGGAAGAAAATATATGTTTTTTGATATCATTTCTTGTTTTACATTTATTTATTTTTAAAATTTATTATTGCATAAATTTACTTAATAGGTACAGATTACTAGAGCGATAAAAAATTGCTATAAAAAGCTTTAATTTTATCCATATATTTTACATGGGCAGGTACGGACATTCAACATCAACAATACGAAGATTATTTTAGCATAATTTGATACGATAATTAAATTCGCCACGTTTCTTTAGTTAAAGTTCTCTTTATTTGGACTTTAAATCTCTAAATGAGTTAAGACAAATATGTATGTCGCTAGGAAACATACATCGTACTAGTTACTGATTACATATAAGCCAGTTCTCGGGAAAAGAAGTCGATGTTTAAATGCATTATTTTATTACTATAACTACACTTATCCAAGCGTATTTTGTTGCCTCGTCTTGGACCGAACCTGGATTCGCTACGTAACATCTAGTTAGTGTCGCCATGTTGCAAAGCTTCGTTTTTTAAATACGAGCAATTAAATTGTAAACATTATGTTAATGTAATTGTAGAAAACGTAAGTCATTCACACGCAGTGACGCGAGAGCGTGTAAATATTTACGACTGTCAAGGTCGAGCCGGGTTACATTAGACGAGTGGTTAATGTAATGCACGTGAACGGAAAAAGGAACCGTCCGGTTCGGAATAACTCTTTGTGAGTATGCTTTATCGGCTAGCCCCGGCGCCGCGGGATGCCGATGTATACAAAATTCTCGAGCATAAATCGATTCGCTTTGATGTTAGGAAAGCTGTTTAATTTTGCGTCGTAACATGTCACAGGAATTAGTCAGCGAACTGTATGTAAATTTTTTGAACTACTCTTATTCCGAAACTGGACAGTTTGATGGCCGCATTCTTCATTCTTCGTTATTTCAGTATTGTTCTTAACAATAAAGTATTGTTTTTTTTGCTTGGCATTACTTAATTAGCAATTAATCTGTATTTCTGTAATTGTTTTCGAAGGACTGATAGAAAAAAATCCATGTGTCAGTGTACTTCCTCCAATTTTGCCAACACAATCATGACATAGTGGTCTCTAAATGATTTCTGAATTGTTTGTTTGAAATTTTATGCAAAATGTTTTATAATAATAATAACTTAATTCAGACTTTTTTATAATCCATATGTGTTAGTAAAAAAAAACTTATTCATGACCGCATATCAAAATATGTAGCGCATGGTAGATGGTAGCTTTTTATCAGAACAAAAAAAATATTATCTAAGATATGACTTTTTAAACGTGATTAAATATCTTAAAATGGATTTTTAATTTAATCGTATAACATAAGCCTTATGAACGTATGTGTTTGCTACGAATAGATACATTTGTAATTATTGCGTCAGAGAAGATATAAAAGCGAACACATTTACAATAATTTAGCTTACACACATACACACACATTGGTAACTGAGAGCCGGTGATTTGAAACACGGACTTTCTATGCTCGTCACAGACTCCTTATTTCACAGACTTCAAAAAAGGGAGGACGTTCTCAATTCGCTAGTATTTTTATGTTTGTTATCTTAGCATTTCGAGCTTTATTATTAATTATATATTATTATTATTGATTTCAATGTTTTTGTTGGTAAGGCGTCATTAGCTTTTGGGTCCCATTTATTTTTAATTGTATTAATGACAGTTAAATATAAATGGCTTGGGTTCCCGAGATTTATCGAAAATTGACACGTTGATAGATTTAAGGCAAGCCTTATATGGGTTTAATAAATTTGTAATGAGATGTACCGTGGATATAAAGGACTTAAGTACTAGTAATTCATAAAATTATAAAATATAAAGTCGGTTTTGTTTTTTTTAAAATTTTTAAAAGTTGTGCGAGAAAATAAATAGAATTCTCATTTTAAATGTAAATATAAACGGCTTTATTGCAGCATTTTTAGTATAATTTTACTGAGTTACATAAATGTTGTTTTTTATCTTTTATGTCCTCTCCCCGGCTCGACTGTACATTATACGTGTTTAGACTTGAGATAGTCGTGTTGCTGAAAATTTATTATATATGCCTCTTCTGAACTTCGCGCATTCAAATACATATAGTACGCACGATGTTTTTGCTGGAGCGTTACGTAAATATTTGAGCTGGTAGACCAAATGTCTATTTAAGGGATCTGAAAAGCACTTTATTAAAAACTTTTTACAATTTCGATATCGTTCCAGACTAGAAAACAACGAAACATATTTACTAAAATATCACTTGCTAAAATTTAATAAAAATCGGATAGTGACTTTTCAAGTAAACCGGGGTAAGATACGTAATGAAAAGGGACAAATAGAAAAGGCTATTCAAAACTTTTTCTATTTGTTAAGTGTAAGGATTATTCATAAATAACAGAAATTTTGTAATAAACGGAAGTAGAAATAATCATCCTTTCATTTTATAGTTGGATCCACACAATAGTCAATCGACGAGAGAAAAAAAGTCACTAACAGTTGCTGTCAACTGTTGCAGAAAAATATACGAGCGTTCGGATAATTTCTTAACATGTAACAATTTTAAAAGTCGTGAAGAAATTCTTTATAAAAGAAAAAAACTAATGAAAAATGAAAATTTGATTTTAAATCATAACCTTGATAGATATGTTTTATTAACACGATATTCAGACTAAATACTACGATATGTCTACAAATTCGAATTATACGACTTATTCAAAGCTGTAAACATGTTTAGTTTATAAGTCTAAGCTTTTTACGTATCTTCCGTGTTTTTTTTTTTGCTGAAAGCTATCACATTCTCGATTTAGAGGCGTGAATAGTGTATGTAAAGGCTTAATAAATACTGATCGTACAGCTTGTGCCAAAAATTTGGTCGACGTTTTCTCATTTTTTATGTCAACAAATCTACGAAATACACTCTTCTCTTTAAAGGGAAAATGTTTGAAGAATTTATTAAAGTACATTGTACGGGTAAAACAAATTTAAATCTATACTGTCAATTATATATCGTAGATGATGTATTTCTTCAGATTTCGTGTGTTGCTGCATTATTCGTTTGATTGCTAGATCCATCGGCCGTGAAGTATTTTATAAACAAACGTGTATAGTTAAACCTTCACTTGCTTCTTTATAATTGTTAGTTACTTCTAGATAATAACTATCCTATCATATGGTGTAGTAAATCCCAGGTTTCTTTTTTTTTCATTTTACTTATTTTTTACTGTAAAAACAAATTACCAAACGAGATTAGTTTTCGTAGGCTAGAAAATTTTATTAAGTAATTAATTTTTTTGGTACATGGTGATATATGATTACACTAACTGGCTGCAATAAAAATGAGATTATTTTAATATTTACATACATATAAACAACATTTAATGTTGTTTTATTGCAAAATAGTTACTTTTATATTTAAAATTATCATAAATTATGTTGGAATTTTACGTACAATCATAAATCTTTGAGACTTCGCATTGCAACAACGCAATAAATTAGATTCAAATTATGAATGGCGCTAAAATGATGGTGAATTTTTGATGAGACGTGTTTTGATTTACATTGTATGCTTTGATGCTTCAGAAACTTTCGAATTCTGTTTATCAAAGTACATGCAAACACATTATCGCAATATAAATAATTTTAAACTCATAAATAACCATTAAAATAAAAATATGTGTTATATTTGTGTTTGAGTCCATGTTGTAATATCTAATTTTACATAACTCTGGTGGCTTGTCGAATCAACTGTAAAAATAAACACACATGTGTCTGTGTATATTTTTATATAAGATTTAAATAAGAAGACAAGGTCTTAATTTTATGGCAAGGGGCAAAGAAACAGCAAATCACCAAATGTTTAGTGGTCACTACATCAATGGAACTGTAGGTGCGATACTGTTTTATAATATTTTGAAATTAGAAACCTCTTAACCTCTCATTTGGACCCATTTTCCATTAGATTATACGTGCACAAAGCACTAAAAATCACATAGGTAGTGTGTGGCAGAGATAAGGCTTTATCTACGAAGCCAAAGGTATCTATCTCTTTCCAAAGATTTTCTCCAAGTACACATTTCAGTTACGGGAACTCTAAAATTGGTTTTTTTTAAAGCTTGTCGGTAATGTAGTGGTTACAATTAGTATCCTTTGGACATTGTCGATGTCGATTCGTTGATTGTTTTATGCGTGTAACAATAATAATAATCATCATCAATAATCAGCTCACTGCTGGCCATAGGCCTTCCCCAATGCCTTCCACAATATGCGGTCAATGTGTGGTCAACACGACGCCATCGGTCCATCTGGAAGGAGGGCGCCCTACGCTTCTAGTCCCCAAACAAAAATACGGTACTCAACATTTTATTAACTTGATTTGCCACTTCCTATCACGATCATCTTGTATTAACAATAAGAAATAATATTTCTCTAATTGTTGATATATATATCTGCATTTCATAAAATAAATCCTGCAATACAAAAATAAGTTTCAAAACTCATAAAAAGTTTTTTTACCGAAATTAATTAAACTTAGTATGTAATATTAATTGTCTATCTGAAATGTTATTATAAATTTAAACATTTTTTTAAATTTTTTTTTAGAAAATTTTATAGAATTGATACAAAGAAAATGTAAAGTGCCATACGAGGGCCAGTTTCAATCAAAATGCTAATCAGTCGTTGAACAAAGTGAAAATTCAGTTAATGAATATTTTATTGTAGTTTGTCTAAAAGCTAATTAATTTATTAGTCGACTAATTGATGTTAAGAGGAATCCATTGTACTTGGAGCTTGGCATCACGCATGACAGCAGATCAGTTGCTTGCCAATGTATCGTAAAATGGCACAATAGCTCGTAAAATCGACCGTTATTGATAGTCATTAAATCGGACACTTTATTAGATTTGTGTAGTGAGGCTCGGGCGGCAGCCTACGCCAAGCGTAAGAAGTCTTTACAAATTATTAGTAGGTAATATTTTTTGGCCTCCTTTGACATGATGACTTACAAAATTGTTAATTAGCGGGAGGATTGGCGGGATAATTAGAAGTTGAAATTATAAGCTATGAAAAGAGACGAAAGGCGCTTATTTATAAAATAGAGGAAACTATCGTAATTTACTGATCGATGCCTTATTTTGTGTATAAAAATAAACACATAAAATAGTAAGTGCTTTTTCCAAAAAACTTTTTTCGTGTTTAATTTATGGTCATTTTATATATTATACTCATGTACATATAAACAGACGGATAAGTTTTAGCTTTACACCGTGACAGAGAATATGTAAAATTTGCTTTGAATATTAGAAAAACCGTATTGTGATAATTGGGGCATTATTACCGGATAACATAAAGTTTTATTTAGTTTTATGAAGACCTAAAAGCAGAAATTTTAAAGTTAATAAATTGTGGTAAAATCTGTAGTAAAAACGTAAAATACACATTATTTTAGCTGCCGTAATTTTGTAACCAGTTATGTAGCAACATAAAGAAGTATCTTTGTAAAGGAAAGGAGGTGCCTGAACAGGAAATAATAAATCACAATGTCTTTATAATTGAATGAAAAACAACTTTTTTCAGTAATTATTTTTCTTTAGTTGAAAAAAAGATATCGCTCAGGGTAAATGTGTCAATGAGCAATATATGTATAAGAAAATAAATGAAGATCAAATATTGGCACGCCAAATCGTAATATGATTTCCTGTCGCATTTATACCGCATCCGTTTCTTCAAAGCGTGCAATAATGGGAACCGCATAATACGGTATTTATAAATTTACAACCTTCTTTCAATTCATTTCATAAAATATTCGTCAATAATATTACATTTCATATGTATATAGGATAATGATTATCTCTCTAACTGTAGATAATAATAAGTTTAACAAAAATAATAGCCTATTTTTTGTTTCGAGTTTACTTGACTGACATCTAATATACATTTTTATATGTGTAAAGTATATATTGTATATCAAAAAGTTTTAAGAATTTTATGTAGTAAAACAAGCGTTATTAACTTCACCTTTGTATTAACTTTAACATAATATATGTAGTATGTTTGAAGATATTGCTTTTTTATAACAAGTTTTACTAATAAATATCGGTATCAAATGGCAATTTCACCAAGAAGTTGAACTAGGTCTGCGGCAAAATGCCTTTCAAAGTTTTATAGTGCTCGAAATATTCCGCTTAATTTAGGAGCAAAGTAAGCAAATGCGCAAGTAAAATGAGAAATCGATGTGCACACTACAATCTGCGAGCTTGAGACCGTTCTGCGCGCCCGTTCGACAGCTGCGACTTCTAAAATATCTCCACTTGGCATATATTTGTAACGATGCGTTATTCTACGTATAGAGCTGGTGTATTTCTAGTGGCGGCACCGTTTGGGCAGATAGGTCAATGTCTCTTAGAGCAAATGCAGTTCATTATACGGGTCACTTATGTCAATGATTAAACAGATGTTGTTCATGTTCAAGTTTATAAATAAATACCACGAGCATATATATTATTAGACTTTTACATACCGATACTAGTTGTTTGTGCCCGATGTCACTCGGGTGAATTCATAAAAAAAAAAATCGTTTAAATCGATTCAATAGTGTTAAGTTTTTAAATCAGTGATTGCCATGTGATCTAAATTCGACCGTAATCATTATTTCGCAACGCAACTTACCATATAAATGTTTGTTTTAAATCGCTAGACGACGTTGTTATTTTTAAATTAAGACAAACAAATGTTAATATAATTAAATATATAAAAAAATATGATAAATTAAACATTCATTTTTTACACCAATTTTTTTTATATTTAGTTATGGATAAAGCATTTAGTTTGGAAAGTATTTCAAAACGAATTTTACTCTTGAAATATGAACGTTTTACTGGAACAGAATACAATATGAACAATAACTTAAGAATTGGGTCGGCCAAATATACCGACTTGGGAGACTTTATTATTCGTACAAATTCGTTACGACCTCTTAACTAGCAAGTGGGTGATAACGGATCTTTTAATGTTAGTTAGCAAGACGTTCCTTGTATATATATTTTCATGTAATATGTTGAAAAATACTCATAAATAAATATCAGAGGGGGTAAGTTACGTTAGAGAGTTCTTGTCTCATCTCTTCGATCTCAGATCGATCCTGACTTACATCTTTCGCTGCCTTAACATCTATACATCTAATTTTATCGGTTTTTAAAGTTTTTTTTAAACTATGAAACATAGATTATTTTGACCGGTTTCAAATATTGGCTATGGAAAGTTTTAACTAAAAATACTCTGAGAATGACAGCGGTGACGTATCATGATGCATCGGTTTGCCTTCAAAGCATCCGGACCATTGAGAATAGAGTATTATATACGAGACATAAGATACGTAAATATGCTCTATGTCAGATTGACACACCGCTAACGCGAAGTAAGTCTGTAAAATGTGTAACAAATTACATAGTAATACGATATGACACGACTATCTAACCTATTAGATCCTAGCTTCAATTATCAGCTGATGCGAAACTTGTTTGGTATTGGAAAATATGAAAATAGCTGACGAAAAATTTGCTTTATATTATCCAATACCAATCAAATTTCGCATCAACATAATAATGTGTATTTTTGGGAGGCCAGAGACATTTTTATCTTTATTTAAATTTTCATTAACAATGTTACTTACTCTAGTTAAATTTACAATATTTCTTAATGCTAAATTAATTCTAGTGCAATAGAGCCATTAATACTATGTGTAAAAAGTAAGTTAGTACTGAGTTCGACATTCGTCGCATCTGACGGAAGAGTTAATATCACGCGGGTGTGTGTGATGTGCGCGGTAGCCCTGTATCAAGGCGAGGCAAAAATACTCCTGTGTTGACCTACGCCGACGGCGCGAAGCGTCTCCACGTTATTTCGGAAACACGAAAGTACTTCCCTGTGTCAACTATTAAGTCGATAGACTTTTTTTTTCGCCACGGTCAACACTATTACATTACATTTGATATTAAAATGAATGTACTAGTAATTTATTTGAATTATTAAGTTTCTGTAATTGGTCTGTAGTTGTGTTCTTCACTTTGCTTCACTTGTTCAGGCAATTGTGATCGCGGGCAGACTTAAGTCAGTCTGGATCAAGAAAGGAAAGAAGTAACAAGTTGTGTATTTGTTTCTTGCTTGAGCTTCTAGGTCAAGTAGAATTATGAAATAGCTCAAGTAAATTACTATTCAGTAAAACAGAGTTTAATTCAGAGTTCAACCTGACCTAATATCCTTATAGTGCTTAGCAGTGGGGCAAACAGATAGTTCGGCATTAACGAAATTCTTGTAAATTGAACCTCTCTTAAATAGCCGAAGGAAGTATAAGCAAGAACACTTTGGTAAAAATAATCCTGTATTTGCTTGGATTAAATTTAGATATAAATTTGCTATTGAACTTCGAGCAATAAATTATCCCATTATTTATTTAATAATTACACAGGCAGCCGACAATTTAAAATATCCTTTCCTTAGCCTTCAGAACCAATTTTTGAATATGAACCTTTCTAAGGCCGGCAACGCATCTGCTGTTCTTCTGGCGTACAGATGTCCATTGGCGTCGGTTCGCTTAATTAATTAATTATTGTTATTCGACCCGCTGCGAGTTTGCCCTCTTATTCTTTAAAAAAGTGGTATCTCGTAATGTCCGATCTAGACTAGTGCAAATTTGTTTTAATTTGCACTAGTCTAGGTCGGTTTTTTTTAAAGTTAATGTTGAGCGTTACTATTTTCCGTCCGACGAATTGAACTATAAATAATTCCATATGAATAAGTTGTCGTCCTTGACGAGTCAAAAAAAGCTTTAGATGACTAAACGGTAAAATTAAATGGCACGCAGTGATGCTTCCGAGGTTATTTAAATATTTCAAACATTAATGATGACATAATTTATATGAGTATATTGCAACATAGTTATCGTAAATGGGTAGGTATGAAGTCCGTGTTTTAAGTTTGACACTTCTGTGTTTAAATACCGTTCGTATTAATGCGTTAATATTAACAAAGAAAATTATGTAATAGAATGCTGTTTTTATTCAGCTCATTCGATTCCTGCACAGCACAGAAACGATCTTCAGGTCGCTTAGCAACTGAGTTCAAGACGATATAAATATATTTACACGTATGATGTATCATCGTTTGTATTATCGTAATTTCTATTTATCTTTCATGATTTCTAAACATTAGAACGGTTATACGTACATTTATTGAGAGCTTAAATCGCCTTTCCTTTTAACTGCACTATATACATTTATGTATATGTCTTCTAATTTAGTAACTTTTCCCTTCCAGCTTATCGCATAACAAAATTAATAAACATTTTATGACCTGATAATATTCCAATTGATTAAATAAACTTATTAAAGCAAAAGTACAGATTATTTGATGTGATGAAATAGTAGTTATATCGAATATCTTCGTAGTCGTGTGAACAGGGTCGATTTATAACCTGTTGAGGCTGCGAGGTCACAGTCGGAGGTCGCGCGACAAATCGCTGCGGGTGCACACGGAGCATAAAAACAACTAAGCTTGGACAAATTGTGCACGCAAGTCGGTTTATGCAACAGTTTGTTCACCCCGGTACGAATGCATTAACGTCTGTTTGATGATGTCGAAACATTGTTAAATTGATACATATAATATAAACATAAAGTTCAGGTTAGCAGTATGTATTTTTAAATTCATTTACGTTCACATTTTACAAAAGATTATTGAACTTTACCGTTCTTTTACAATTATTCATTCGTTTCATTGTGTTGTTATAGATCAGCGCATTGACAGTGGAGCTGATTTAACGTTTAAACAATGCAAACCGAGCCAATAAATAATAATTTAAGAAGCAAAATAATGCTAAAATGTAAGATTGCAATTTTGCTATTTTGCAAGGTTCTTTAACACACCTCTTTTGCTCCTTTGTTAGGAATTAAAAATAAGTGGGAAGAGAAAAAATTAAAATGTTTACCATTAACATACATTATAAAGAATATGAGTTACGTCTGCATGGTTGTAAATCAAATGGTTAATTGATACCAGTTTACATGTAAGTATTTGTCATACAAAAATATCTGTGACTGTCGCCGATATTTATAACATATTTATTGGCAAATCAACATTTTAATGCGCTATGTTTAGAATGTAAATTGTTTGTCAGTGTGGTAGTGCAATGAGGCAATCAGCATGAGCATTCGCCCGGCCCGCTGTTGCGTTGCTCGCCCGAGTTGTAACGCCCAAAGAATCTGCCAAGAGCATCCGTGACATACTATAATGTTTAAGTAATCTTTATTTTTGTTATAATTCTTACAAATACTTAATTTTTTTATTGTTATCTTAAGACATAATTGTGAAACACCTATGTGTTAAAATTGTAATATTGAATAAACACCCTGAAAAACACACATACAACAACAAAACAACAACAATAGATATATATTATACATAAACTCTTAACCTTACTATTGTAGTCTTTAGTCTAAAAACATTAATGAAAACATCTTATAATATTTTAATGTACCAATTTTTTTGGCTGAGCATATAGAACCTAGAACCAACATTATAACAGTTCATATCTAACCACAGTGCTATCAATACCCTGTCACCTAACACTCATCGATCTGGCGTGTAATATACCGCATATTTTGTACTACACGAACTTTATAACGTAGCGATGTCGACATTAGCCATCGTCGTGGAAACATGTAGCGGCAAAAAACGGGAAGATACCCGGGAGCCATGCCAAGAACACTTGCGGTGCTAAATGTGGAAAGACACGTCAGCCGTTATCCCCGCGAACTGTCACGCTACGCAAATATGCATGGAAACACTCACCTATTGCATAGTATTGCAAAGTTAATAAGTAAATAATCAAGCTTCAGTTTTTATAGATCATTATTTAAATCAAATTGAGATTTTGAACATCAAATTTCAGCCGTTTAAAATTCATTTCTTCCGACATGTCCGAATTCGACACGTTAAAGTCTGAATTTGATCTAGAAAAAGTCGAATTTGATTTGAAAAAGTTGAATTCGAACTTTAAAACATTACCTGTTGTTGTATATGTACAAATCGATCGAACATTACACGTCATCTTTGCAATTATTCCGTGAGGTCAGTCACCCAATCTTGCATGAGTGAAGTAAAAATACTCAGCCCAATGTTACACCCTGACCCTGATCGTAGCAATATCATACAGCAATCTGCAATTAATACAGCTCTTATAATAAGATTTTTAAAACGCAAAATCTTAAATGTGGTGAAATGTGACTGACTGGTTGGCGCAGTGGCAAGACACTTGCCTTTCACGCCGCAGGTCGTGGGTTCGATTCCCGCCCATTTGTGTGCATTAACATGTCTGTTTGTCTTGTGTCTGGATGTAAAGACCACCGGAGGGCGGGCAGCAGTGTCCTTTTCTTAATATGGTGGAACATACTGCGATCACCAACCCGCCTGCCAAGTGTGGCGATTATGACACATTTCCCCCCAATGATGCGATCAATGGCCTATGTCCAGCAGTGGACGATCATAGGCTGAGGTGGTGGTGGTGGTGAAATGTAATTTTGATATATTTATATGAGAGTTTCATTTGCGTAATTTTAAGTAGCGGTGAGAAAGATGTGTGGTATAATGGCACGTCGTAAATTCATGGCATGCTGATGCAGATAGTTTGTAAGATAGAATAAAACTCTACACAACCTTCTACATAGCCAAACCGAATTAAAATTGTTTTGTTACAGATATGTTGCGAGAGTTGTTTCTAAAACTATTCTAAATCCATTATTCACAAGATCTAATTTAATGAGAAACAAAAAGATTCGTTTCTACTTTAACGTAATACGTTGCTAAAATAAAAACAGAATACAGGTTTATGTTATCTAAATTTCATATTTTATATCAATAGCGACGTAAAGAGACACAAACAACTCCATAATTGCTATCGTTACCTCGCCAACCATTCAGTTCTAATTTGGTTCAGTTTAATGGAACGGAAAATTTATTCTATTGCCCTTAGTACTTCAAAGTGGTTTAAAATTGCCCTTGGTTGATAAAGATGTAAAACAACACTGATTGTAATGAAGGTCTATTGATGTTTTTTGTTAACATTTAACAAGCCAGCCTTGCTTGCGTTGTGTTGATGTATGAATCTGAATGCTACACTGTAATTAATAGTGTAATAGATAAATAGGTAAATTATATCACAGTTAACATTTGATTGAACACAGAATACAAGCATTAATAGTGTAACACACACGAACGACAATGATGAGCTGACCAGCGAGCGGACATGAGATAACCGTGTTTAATAAAAAAATAAGTTTATTACTACAATTAGTATTACAAATCAATTGCAGACTTTTATATCTAATTCGGACGATTGTCCGTCAAATTAATATGGAAATGTTTTTATTTTCAAAAATCTGAATTTGTTGTTCAAATGTCTGAATAAAATTAATAATAAACATAAAATAACGCAGACTTAAAATAATTGGAGTTCGAAGTAAGAAGCTTATATTAATAGTTAATCAGTTACTCTTATTCCATGAGTATTTCAATTCGTCGACGTTTACGATGGCTTAAAAGGTGTTCTTTTACAAATAAAATAGCAATAATTTACACGTTTATGTGTAGACTATATAAAAGTTGTAGTTTGTCCGTATTTGTGGTATTGTACAAATTAATAAACGTACATAAATGTGAATTAATGAATACGTGCGAAAACGCTTTTAATGGGGCAAGTCATTAGCTAGCGATTTAATCCGGTCGTTTGCAACGTCACCCCCGTAATCATTCGATCGTTGTTAATTAAAATCAATCATTATGTTTCATAATGTAACAGCTGTTCCTTGACATTTTTGTTATTTCCAAAGTTACTCTTTACTATAACTACCGCATTTTGAGAGTATCAGTAAGACAGTGGCTTATTGACTGTTTTAGCTAAAAACATTTAAAAAAGGCCTTCATTTTATGGAACCCCTCATTGAACAATTGTAATTGAAAGGCTCTGCATATAAATTCACAATAATATTTGATACGTTTAAAAATTCAATTGTTTATGTGTGGTACAAACATACAAGAAGTGGACACACTTTTTATATTTTTTTGTAAAGTAACCACTGTTTTCCTTATCCTCTCTCTTCTTGTCAACCCGACGTGCTCGTGAAATATTGATGTTTTGTACCATTTTTCTTAATTGTATTTCTAGTTTCAATATAACGGACAGCTGACATTAACTTTTAAGAACTAAAATAATCGAAAAATTGCGAGAGAAATATAATTTCATGTAACCTTTTCTATGAAACCGTTACATTATTTAGAAATCGGTGCACTATTGAATGCCTATATTATACGACTCTTCAAAACTCATCTTTAATTAATTTTTACAAGTTTGTAATCGAAACAATAAGATAAACGAAACAAAATAAATACATGGGTATGTATGAAGCTTACATAGGAAGCTTCGTATGAAAATAGATTATTCACGTACGAATTGAATTACATGGAGCGAGCGAGCAAGGCCTGTGTAGGCTACATTATCCGGTAAGTTCTACGAAAGGTCAGAGGTGAGGCGTAGCAGATAGCTACAGCGTTCGTAGCGCTACGATGAAACAGCCCAACGAAGGCCAATATACCTTTGATACATAACTTTATCGTTACTGCCACTCGCTGGAGAGTGAATACAAATACAATTTGATTAGTAAAGTACAAAAGTTTTTTAGGTATAAAAGTAATTTTAAGATTAGCTTTGCGTGTTATTAAATACAAAAGAAAATTATTACTTTTATGAAAATGTTCTAATAATGGCACAATTTGCGTTGAATTGTTATGTGGCGTGATGCCAAGTTTCTAATAGGGAGATTTATGAAGCGCTATGAGAAAATACCTCTCAACCTATTTGGGCAACTTATTACATTGCGTGCTTATGCTTTATTTGGTTTGTGTATTTTATCAGTTAAATAATATACAGTAGTATAAATATTAGATGAGTAGATACAGCGTTACTAAAAATTAAATGCGAGATGAATTAATTTAAATAAAAGTTACACGAAATTACACGATTCCATTGAAACGCTAAAAAATTACAGCTTAACAATGTAGTGTCATATCTTATCGAAGGTTGACGAAAACTGAATTTATCTTTACAATTTATAGATATAAAATGTAATGTATGAATTTGGTGAGGTTCTACCTTCAATGTATTGCTGAGTATTAACTTTTAGGGCGCTCTTATGGGTTGAGTCTTTTCGCCCGGAAAGTGACCCCATAGCAGATTAGTCACTAGGTCCTTGCTTCCTGTCAGGCAACAAAGATATGTTTTGTCAACCTCACAAGATTTATGGAACTGATTGTATTATGTGCCGCTTTATACGCTTTGTATTTTTAATGTTCTGTTATATTTAGCGAAGTATATTACTTTTATTATAAAAATGAATAGCAAAAAATGGATTTACTGTATTAAAAAAATATATAATTTTTAATTACTAAAGGAGAAAAAAAACATTAGTACATGTAATTGATGGAAGCAGTATTTCAATTATTTGCATCATCATATTAATACCTTAAAAAATCAACAAAATGCAATCACTTGACCTAATCACAGAACTTTCTAGAACCCATGAAGTAAGGTCGTTAGTTTGATAGGCTTGACGTAATCTCAATTCTTGTGTTTTAACGGCCGCTCCGTTTGTTTTTGTCAACGAAAAAGGTGAGGTCATTTGGGCCCGCCTTAAACTAGTTTGATTCAATCTCGCTGTCACTTAATCTAATTTGATAATGCAGTTCGGTGCGAGTAACTGAAGTATGCACTTAACTTTTGTTGTATTCAATAATTTCGTGCCGTGTAGACTGAGGTGAGAGTTACGAATCGAGAAGGTTCGATGTCTAGCCAAGTTATGATTTCATGTATTCTGTACTTTATGGCTCATTTATTTTTTAATGGCTATAGTTTACCCAACATAGTATACGGCTGTAGTTTACAAGTCGAAGACGAAAATCTTTTTAGATCGTGCTGGACTTTTCACACAAACAGGAGTACTCTCAGATCTAGAGTTTATTAGCAAGTTCGGATCATTGATAAGTAATCAGGGAGGCTGCGACGAATAAATTCGCAGACGTACATAGATGGCTAAAGCAGCAATGAGCAAGTTAACCAGAATCTGGCAAAACAAAAAAGTGTCAAATATCACGAAGACCAGACTCGTGCGTACTTTGGTCTTCTCGATATTTTTGTACGGCGCAGAGTCATGGTTAATCCGTGGAGCTGACCGAAAGAAAACTGAGGCCTTCGAAATGTGGTGTTGGAGGAAAATGTTGCACATTCCATGGACAGCAAAAAGAACCAACAAGTCCATTCTTCTCCAACTGAAGATTACCACCAGACTATCCATCATCTGCTTCCGAAAAGGTTTCATCTACTTTAGTCATATTGCTCGGAGACAGCCAAACAATCTAGACAAACTGGTTGTAGCAGGAAAGATCGAGGGCAATAGGGAATCAAACCAAATAGAATCAATACTGGGATTAGACATTCCAACTGCCCTGAAAAAAGCTAAGGACAAAGTGGTGTGGAGGCAGCTCGTCGACAGCTCAGCGGAGGCTCTTCAGGATGAGCACGACCTTCAGTAATAAAGAGCACGAAGAAGGAGAAGATAGTTTACTCTGTACATCTGATCTGATATCTGACTCCCTATTCTACTTATATAGACACGTCCCAATGACCACTTAATGGTATATTTACTATTAATTTAGAATTCCACTAATCAAATTAGTTACAATGATTTTAAAGTTCAGCTCTATTTTATCTGTTATTTAGACTACGTCATAAACATATATTGAAAATAATCATAATTTATGATGAGTCTGGTTGCGACTGTAAAATAAAATGGATGAAGATTAAAATAATCATCTTATTATTATTCTTTTGTCTCATCTTATCTATTATTTAAAACTATGAATTGATAATAAGATTATATGTTTATTATTGTATTCAGTATGCAAAGCAGTGGTCCTGAACCGCTTGCGGAGCACATGCTCGGGACGGGCGATTTCAGTGGTCATTGATCATACATACATATCTAAAATATGTGATTATTTACTTTTTTAGTAGTTACTTAAAATACAGCCAACTCAATTAACAATAGCTGGTAATTGATGTTATTGCGTAATATTAATCTCATTGTAAACTGGAATATTTAAACAATAATGCTTTAAACTTTTCAACAAAAACATAACCGACTTCAAGTTAGTATAATTATTCCAGTTTTTAGGCCTAAGAAATACAAAGAGTTTCATTTATAGTAAAAGGGGCAACCGATGCCATGGAATGTCATATTAAATTACACTTTTTGACACATCTTATCTTTTATCTAAATTAATATACGCGAAAACTAATTTCAAAAAATCAGGGAAGAAAATAAGAAAAGAACGCGTGTGAAGCCGCGGGCAACACGTTGTTTTATTTATTAGTCATTTATAGCTACCGTACGTCTCATTACAAAGCCATTAAATCGAAATAGGGCTTGTCTTAAGTCTTTCAATATATGATATTAATTTTTGGTATATCTTCAGAAGCCAAGGTTTTAATGCCATTCAGAATTAAATGGGAGCGAACTGCGAATGAAAAGGGTTCAACATTTTTTTTTTAATTTAATACGATTTATATATGAATATTTATAATAAATGTCGAAGTTCTGAGGTAAGAAACATAAAACTACGAGCGAATTGAGAACCTCCCCTTTTTTGAAATTGTTGGACGCTTTGTAACTGATTTGTCACTTTTCTTACATTAGAATTAATGTAAAATAAACGTAGTGTTACACGATTGTCTCGAATATTGTAGCTCGATTAAGAAGGTCAAAAAATGAAAGAGACTTCTAATGATGTTTTTGTTTGTATAGGATATCGCTATCCCATAGCAGAAATTGTTAGCGAGGCCGTGAGTGAACCGTGGGATGACAAAAGTTCAGGGAACACCTATCGGCTTATTTACTATCGGCGGCGCCTTTACGCCTGTCCCGTTCACAATTCGAGATCAATACGGAGGCTGCTTCCACCCGCGCTCCCACACTGCCTATTTACACTGATCGCTCCCTCTCACTCCTGCTTACGTAACGGAATATAAAAATATGACAAGTTTCAAAAGAGTCGTGTCACTTGTTTTTCTTCACTTTTACTTTTTTGACAAAAGCCAGTGAAAGTGTGATAAACGACTGAAGTTCTAGTTAGAAAAGTGTTATTTAGACTACAGTTTATTCAGTTTAATTTTGTTTTTTAATATATTATCAAATAAGTAAGTAAGTTTGAAATAACAAGAAATTTAAGGAACGGAGACATTATTTGTGTGAGTCGTGAACACGAGTTATGAAAGCCCTTTGATGACATTTAAATGACCGCGTTAATGGCGAATTGAGTTTATTAAGATATATATATATATGTATATATATA
>DWLR01000677.1:0-23065 GCA_018246295.1 Papilio alexanor hazarajatica | reverse complement strand
CAAATGGGCTGATCATGGTTCTACTTAGGCTGGACGCTTCGGTTGTACGGGATTGCGTGTTTATTACAAAGCGGGTGTAAAAAATAACTTTTAAAATTTTTACAATGTTGCTTCGGAAGGTCGCTAGATGACATAAAATGGTAAAAAATAGGATAAGGTAAATTTAAAAATTGATATTCACATCTGCTATCAGGATTTTCAAAATGTGTCTTTTTTACTCCTCAAAAATAATAAAGTATCCTTGGATAATCTTAATTTTTTAAGAAGTCTGTCACATATTGGGTAAAACAAATTCCATCTAACTAAAAATATGTGGCGATTTAAACAAAATTTGAATAATTATTTAATCAATTGTATAGTAATGCTACATCTGAACGGTCACTTAGCCCTAAAAGGTCAAATATAGAGTCCATATCTTTTAAGGGCATCCTAAGATTTTAGATGACATTTTGGCAGTGATTAAACTGAAACTTAAATGTCACTTAAATTTCTTTACGGGCTCCTTAAATCTATTAATACATGGCAAAAATGGGCAGATTCAAGATAACTGTCTCTTTTTTGTTATGCACTTTGTTAGGTTGTGTTTGTGTTTTTGTTTCTGGCAATAAAATGCTTATTTACTTTATTTTTTATTTATTTAGGTTAGGTAATACTTAATTGCAAAAAGAACTGAATATATAAGTTAGTTAATCTTTCTTTCTTCATAATCCTACTAATATTATAAATACGAAAATAGCTCTGTATGTTACGCTTTTACGCCTAAATCATTAAACCGATTTTGAGGAAATTTTGTAAAACGATAGATTTGACCTTAGGAAATGAATGAATATGATACTTTTTATTGCGAAAAAAACATCATTAAACTTTGTATTATGTATTTTTTACTATGCTGGGAAGGATATAAGATAGCATTTATTACAAAAAAATACGGAAGGTAAAACAAAATAATTATATTATAACTGCGAATGTATGGATGTACTTTTGTCACTCCACACCAGCTAAACAGATCTGAACGAAATTTGGCACAGAGACAGATTATAATCTGGAACATCGCCTTTTATTTATTCCTGCCATCCTGGAAAAAATGTACGGTTTCCACGGAACGTTTTTTACGCAAATATATATATGTATATGTTTACATATAGATACATCAAGATTGAATTCCACGCGAACGAAATCGCGGGCAACAGGTAGTGTAAAAGAAAGTTTCACATATCTTAAAACGTAGAGGAATTGTATATTGTTTTTAGCTGTATCTTTTTTATTGTATAATTTAAATATAAGGTTTTTATTTAGTAAATTAGGACTTAGGCTCAGACATTTTCTTTTACACCATTTTGTTTTATACTTTTTGTTATATTGTAAATAAACAGGTGGCCTTGTATAACAAAATATCTCGCACGGAATAAAGCTAATAATAAGCCACGGCCAGGGGGTTCTCTTAATGGCAAAGCTAAAATTTGACGGGGTCGCCCATAAAAATCAGTGGTTTGCCGCCGCTGCAGCGTACAAGTTCTACAAGAGTCTTAGCCAAGATAAGAAGAAAAGTGTATCCTTCGACTTCTCGACCACCAGTCCGGTCAGAAAAAAAACATGCTGTCCAAAAATTAAAGCGCTCTTTTCAGGGCGGAAATACGTCCTAAGGTCTATTACCCAAGTCGAGTGTCGTTTCTATTACATCGATGCTAGCTCCCTGGCGCCCACGAAAGCTGAGACGGGTCCGCCTTATTAGTTAACTAATCTAGATCTTAAATAAAGTTACGATTTTATTACTTAACTAGTTATTTCTTTTTTAAGAAAAATCTACTTGTATACTATATTGTCAAGTCCCATTTTCTACCTATATAAAATGTGATTAATATAAAAAAAATCTCAAACGCATCATTATTTGTTTGTAACTGAGAATTAAGCTTTCTAGCTTTAAAGGGCAATGACAAAGTTTCAAGCCCCTTTTCACTCCCTCAGGCCAGACGCGTAGTACGAACTTTTAGCCGTGCGGCGGAAATTCACAGAATTGTAACAAAGGACTTTGAATTGTATTGCGCGCATCCAGCAAAAAATCACCCTAGCTGCTAATAGTCTGTCGCAAAGTACAATTTGTTTGAAGCGCGGCGTTTGATCGTCTTTTTGTAACATATCATACAGTAGGGATCGCCAGCAGACCGGTCAAACGGCCGTAACTCAAAAACTTACATAATGTTAAATATTTAATTTATACTACGTTTTCATTTTAATTATATTTCATATAACTTGTAGTGATCAGCTGACAAGGATGTATACAAGTGTGTCCCGGGATCGGACCGAAAGGTTATTCGGCGCTCTGTGAAAAAATCACATTGCACGCCATAGTTGAAATTACGATAATGTGATAAATGATGAATACTCTCTCAAATTATAAAAACCAACGTTCCACATATAAATTTTAGGAATACTGTCTTTCCGTTGATAGTCACTTTGGCTACACAATTGTATTGTGTATTACTTCACCCACGAAAATAAAAAAGTGATTCTTTTTTTAAATTTAATTCAATGGACACACGACGAGACAAACACAAAATTTCAACACAGAAATCACTTCAAAGGGCTTGTAAAATGTAAACATCGATGGTATATTGCATGTTCCCGTCCCGTAAAATCGATGGATCGCTCTCCGCATATGTACTCAACACAAATTCAATACTCTCCGTATGTCAACGTTTTAACCTTTATGGACTCTGTGCTTTGACAAACGCTTACACTGATTTTGCGCTGTGATCATTTTTGTGCATTTTGCATAGAGTTGATAATATAGAGAATTTAAGAATTTAATCGTGAATTTAATTTTCATAGGCATAGCTTGTTAACAAAATCTTTTAACTTTTTTAACAAAAACAAAATTGTCTTAAAATTTGTATTATTCTTTGATTTTTAGAGATAAGAAATAAAAAAAAAACTTCATTTACAATATCGACTGACATGGTAATATTGATAATAACAACTTCTAGACACATATTATCTAGCAGGTATACGCGGAATCAAATTACAAAATATTATAAAAATTACATAGTATATTTTGCGAGGAAAATTAGAAACAAACGCGTGCGAATCCGGAGGTAACACCTAGTTTTATTTATAAGTTATCAATAGTCACAGAACGTCTCATTACAAATCCATTAAACCATGTCTGTTAAAAATCAACAGATTTGACAATACGCATCATTATTTATACTCACTTTAAAGTACGAGAATATCTGTGTGAACATTATTTCCCTACTTTTTTACCATCTACGTAGTGTCGGGACAGTATTTCCTACTCTTCCATTTCTATTGGACTCTACTGTAGTCCATACAGTGGCTAGTTTTGGCTTATAGTTTTCACAGCCGTCCGCCTGCATGACGCCAACCCTTCTTGGGAACTAAAAGGAATATTACATTTAAATTAACTACACTAGTTTACGCGGTTTTCATACCCGCGTGTCTGTAAAATTTTGACATTTTAATTTTAAGTATACTCATACTTAAAATTAAAATATCAAAACTTTAGCAAATCCACAATTCTATAAATAACGTAGCTTTATAATAGTGGGAGAATTATTACAATTGCGATAATTCAACTATTACAAACAATTTATTATATAATAATGCCAGGCAAATAGAAGCAAAGTTACACTGTGTCCGACGACGATGCGCTTCCAAATAGATTGAGTAAAATATGTAAAAAAATAAAGTGCGCGGAACCCGGTACACGCGGTAATTTAGTTAGTTGGGCCATTTTCCGCATCCCCACGAACAGCGCGTATTTTGCGATAGACCTTCTTTTTATTATTGCCAGTACAATTTTTTTTTTTATTTTCAATTCTGAACAAAGCCAAACACAAAAAGCCAATAACAAAAGGCCATACACACTGATTTATGAGTAAGGTTTAGGTGTATAATTTGTTTAGGATTTGTGTAATTAGTTACTTTGTTGATATAGGACTAAATTTTTGACAATGTCGGAAAATGTCAAGCCTCAAGTGCCTACGAGCTTTCGACGAAAACTCCGTCTATACATTTTTATATCTTTTGAAATATTAAAAAAAAAAAAAACAATATGACTCTTTGGTTGGTCTACAAAAAAATCTTTTACGGGTGACTCACTTTAAGTATTTTTTAAAATTAAATTAAAAATCGTACGTCATTTATGACGCTATTTTTTCGAATTTAAATTACATTATTACCCAAAAAAAATGCATTAGTAAGCTCGAAAGCAATAAATGTAGATTGTAATTGTCTTTATTGCAATACATTTTTTACAAATAGTTTCCCATCCGTCCATCTCAGTCTATGGTCGTCCACTGCTGGACATAGGCCTTCCCCATTGATCGCATCATTGGACGAAATGTGCCATTATCGCCACGCTTGGCGAGTTGACGATCGCAGTATGTTCCACCATCCTAAGAAAAGGACTCTCTTACTCATCCTCCGGTGGTCTTTACATCCAGAGCTAGAAAAATCCAAATAGACATGTTCATGCACACAAATGTTTTGTGAAAGGTAAGAAGCACCTTACCAACCGTGCCAGTCAGTCCGTCGTTAAACAATTTCATATATCTATATAAAACTCATTCCTCTTATTTGAGCCCTTTTGGAGCTGCCAAAAATAAATATGCAAACGATTTTTTAAATAACAAAAACCGATGCATATCATTGTTGTTTTAATCGTGATTACGTTAATTTTTACATTAATGGCGTTAGTTGTTTTACCTTTTCATAAAACTGTACCGTTTTAAATATGTATATATCACATAGTTTATAATATATAAAAACTTTAAAATTCAATGGCAAAACTTAAAAACCCTATACAAACCGGTGTTTTGTTAAGGGTGTTGTATTTTTGTTAAGGGTGTTGTATTATTGTTAAGGGTCTACAGGTTTATATAAACGGGTAAACCCTTAATAAAAATATAAAGTACGAAAACAACAAAACTTGTCACTTTGTGTTGCTTCTACCCTATATATTACATTCTACATGCTTTTGTAATTAACGTTAAATTAAACGTCGCGAAATATCAAATCTTTAATTTGTGCGTAGAAAGCGACGTTAAATTTGGCATTAGCGTCATTCTTTTTTGGAAGGTACCTTTACAATATAGTTTTTTTCTCTTTTTTAATTTTTTCTTCAGCTTAAAATAAGTAAGTAAATATACATTGAGCCATAAAACCATCAATGGCTGGCGGTCGAGTCTCATACGAGCCATACGACTCATGGAGTACAGTATGCATATTCAAAAGAATGGAAGTATATAACAAAAGAAAAATGAAAAAAATAATGTTATAAAAAGAAAATAAAAAAGTTTATTTTTTTTTTTACTTAACCTGCTTAAGATTTTAAATAGTGTAATTTGAGTTTGCTTTCAAATACTTTTATTTTTTTCGTGTCGAATCTCCTCCGGCAGACTACTTAACAAATAAGGCACCCGTTTTCTTAATGTTCTGTCGCCATAGTAATTATATATTTTTGGTATAATAAATCTACCGGAAACCATCGAACGGGTATTGTAAACATTAGCAATGCAATTCAAGTCAATCTCTTGGTTGCCATGATTATTAACTAAGAGGAGATATTTGTGTTTAAGTTTTATAGGTAGAATTTTACATATTTTAAATAATTGTGTGTAATCATGTCGATTTTGTAAAGAAAAATCTAATTTCAATCGTTTCTAATTTATCAATATATGTTTTAAATGTAAGTCCATAGTAATCAAGAGATTAACTGATAATGGAGTCCACCAGCGACATATATAAACATGTTAATGTACTAATAGGAACTTTGTAGCTTAAGTGATGGAATTTACTTAATAATATTCTAATTTTATCACATACATAATTTATATGATAAAGCCAGGGAAAGTTTTCATTTATTTTCATGCCAAGGTAAGTTACGCAATTTACTTTTTCAATAGATTTACATTAACAGTTTACTAGACTGTTATGAAACCAATTAAATTCATGGGTATATAAGGGTGTAACTTGAGTAGAAGTTTGCATGTAGGGAGAATGAACTATCAGTAATTTAGTTTTGTTGTAGTTTTGTACAGTACCGTGATCGTGTGACTATTTAACAACCGCATTGACATCTTGTTGCACTAATTGACAAGTTTCATCTATGTCGGTGCGGGCGAGCAACACGCACAGGTCGTCTGCGTACAGGTTACACAGGCTGTTAATGTGCAGGATGTAGCTCACAGGATTACCCGGAGCCCTGCGGCACTCCGCAGCGCACCCCCACCCCCACACTGAGCGTCTCGCTCGCCTTAACACGGTAAAGACGCTCCTTGAGATAATCACTCAACCATTGGTTCAGTGGTTCTCCAAAACCGCACTTCCTCATTGCGTTGAGTAGGGTGTCGGTTTCTAATGTGTCAAATGCTTTTTTAATATCAAAAAATATTAACACTACGAACTTCTTAGCATCAAAATAATTATTTATTTCATTTGTAAATATTGATACCAATGTGTTAGTACTTCTCCCTCTTAAGTAATTATTTATTTGGTTTACAATACATATTTCTATTAATTTATGACACAAGATAATATAGCAATTGGTCTTTAGTTTACTACATTTTTACGATCTCCTTTTTATAGATAGGAGAGATTCAATTGACATCATATCATCAAAATCAATATACGTTATTTTTTCACGTACCTTATTATTATCTAAAACGCGCTTAATGTTTGTTTTGTTTAGGCCGGTGCATAGAATTTTGTGGTGCAGGCAAGTTGTTCGATTCGCGGCGGTTTGAGTGCGGCCGTGTGGTGCGTTTTCATTTTACGACAGCCGATATTAAATAGTGGTTGGATATTTGATATTTTATTATAGCTGACTCTATAGTTACCTCACTTGCTCTTACGTAAATATGATCTATGCAAGACTTCCCTATTTCCCCATGAAGATTGCTTTTCTGATTACATCTTTAATACAGTATACGAATCCGTGTTCAGCTAATAAATTTTTGGAGGAAATTACATTTTTATCAATACTATTTAAAAAAATTAATATGTAAATCTACAAATTACCGCTTTCGAGGTTGGAGGTAACCTATCAAGTGTATTCCGTAATTCTATTAGGAACTGATTAGTTTTGTCTTGTTTATTGATTCTTGGTGGTTTATAAATTGTTAATAAATAAATTAATTCATTACTAAAATTTAGTGTAAGGGAAACACATTCCGCTGATACCATTCCTGCTACTGACGTCGACTCGCACACACGCGCACGCAGCTTCGCACGCGTATACACCAGCACACCGCCACCACTGCGACTTGTTCGCGTATAGGTATTCAAATTATACCCACTGATTTGGAATAATAATATCAATGAATAATCAATGTTAGGTTCTGTTATAATCACACATCTATTTCGTCTAAACCATCGCTTATAGCTACTAATAACTCGTTAAAATACTTTTTACTGATCTTACGTTAATATGTAGTATACATTGGGCTTGCTTTTTTACTTATGAATTAAACCGGTCATTAAGGCTATCTACACATTTATAGTTAACAATATTTTCGGATATTACTTCTATACTATTGAAGTGCGCGCCGTTTAATGATATAGGATAGACTAGAGTATATAAATTGTCTAATAAGAAATGAAAAAAAAAATTACAATTGGCTACCTATTTTGATCTAATTAGTTCATTATGTTCACTTTAGTTTTTGATCCATATGGCTTGATCACCTTCCTTTTTCTTCACTAACACCTTCCCGTTTGTTACTCGCGCAAATTCATATATTCCGCGTAATTTCTTCTTTGTATTCCATATGAGGCTTATAGTGGTATTAGTTAAGTCTTTATTGATCTAAATTTTGTTAGTCAAAGATCCCCCAGTAAGAACACTACTGTGTGATATACACAGTAGTGTGTTTCTGTATACATATGTACGACGTTTGGACAGCCAAATTCGAGCTTCAGTTCGTGTTGCTTTTTTGAAACCCACAATAATGGCAGTTGGTTTGGTATTCCCCTGTGCGAATCCCCTACGCCTTGTGTATTTAATCTCGGTGTGGTTAGCTCCTATTTTATGTCCCGTTTGGTTACTAGCTCTTTGACGTCTTCACCTGGTAATTGTTCAACACCAATAATCTCTATGTTATATTTGCGGGTCCACTGATCAATATCCGTGTAATTATTGCTCAAGAGCAACATACCTTTTTCAAAACAGACACATTTATTATTTAAGTTCACCGCTGTATTCTCAAGCTTCGTAATTTTGTCTTTAGCTTATTCTTGTTCGGATAACAGTAAATCGTACTTATCAGATAGAAAGCTTAAACTTTGTTGTATCGTGTCCAAGTATTTCTTGATACTTATCCTTCAGGATATACAAAATAATGTAATTAAGTAAATTTTCAAGTCCTTGTACTTCCTCAGGTTCTTCCGCGTCTTCCTGCCTTCATATATGCCGCAAGTCCTCTCACACAACTCCTGAGAAAAGTTCCCTGACATGACCCTTGACACATGAAGTGTGATCACTTTTTGGATAATATCTTTTTGCACTTTTGTCCGACTGTCCGATATTCTAAGCATTCGTGTACGTTCGGAACGATAGGCACTGCGCGCGAGTCTTAAAAATTCTGTTAGAAAGTCTTAAGAATTCTAATAAATATAAAGTTAACCCTTACCAGATATACCAGCTTTCTACGTTTATTTCGGATTTCATACTTTTATATCGGGTTTAGACTTCTCTAAGTCAGATAGGAGCTGTAGTTACATTTTTCATACATATATTCAATCATCAAAGTGAAAAAAGTGAAATACGAGATACAAGAAAATTTACCTAATTACCTTTGAAATATCACAGGTACTGTTCCAACTTTGACACTGTATTTATATATTCAGATAAGCAATAACTTCTGTACGTTTACCAATTGTACCGTTACTATTACGTGCTCTATTTTGCCGTTATGCTAAATATTTTACCGAGGCATCCAAAATTATCACATTTGGTTATACATCTATCAGAATTCTATCGAAATCTGAAAACCCGTTCTTATGGAAAATACAAAAACCCTTGATGTGCTTCCCTATTTACTTCTCCTTCAAAAATATGAATATCCTTTGTGAGATACTTTGGTGAGAATTTTTATTTATTGTTTTTGCTATATACACGTTTGATTATATTCTTCACCTCCTTTTTTTTCCTTCTAATCGCTATCTAGCTCACATAAATTAAAAGACGAAGCTTACGTTTAATATAATAAATAAATTTTAAAACAAAGTTAACTTCAAAACGAACTTAAGACAGATAACCTTATTCATTCATTTAACTTAAATTAGCGGAATCAACACGGCTCAACAAGTAACAAGTGCTTAAGTCACAATTTCAGATTAGCACTTTGAAGCGGTTTCTAATTGAGTTGAAACAACTTAAATTGCAATTCCCCTTGGACTAGCCTTCTCACTATAGATTCTTTATGTACTACTAATATTCTTTAACTGCTGAAATGAAGTAGTTAAAGTTTCTAGAATCGTGAAGTAATGAGCGAACATCGCCGCCCATAATAATAACGAAATGGCCAGAAAGGAATTTCTATATATTTCACATATTAATTCTTACTAATTCTATATAATGTGACAGTTTGGATGAAAGTTTATTACTTCAGAGATAAATTATAGTCTGGAATAGCATACGATAAACGATAAATAGTATCAAAAGAAATTCGCGATGTGATTCTTTTTACTACAAAAAAGTAAAGACGCCGCAAATCGGTTTCAAAGTACACATTGTTGACAAACAAGGTTATGGAAAGTGTTTAGTGGCATCGGAAGAGAATTGAAACAATTTGCCAAAGCGCAAATCACTAGGCTAAGTTTTCAAAAACCACAGAAATTCAAAACCGATGGAATTATGAATCTACCTGAAAAATGGCTAAAGGTCATAGACAATAATAGTCAATATGTACCAGGTTATATTAAATTTTAGTATCAAAAAACTTTGTTCAAAAATTCAACAAAGGACCGCTATAAATATTTATATGACCTAATAAATCTATACATGCTGTTTTATATTAGATATTGTTAGTTTAAGGGTCCTAGAATGAGATAATTTTGCTACTTTATCCCGGAATAATGCATGGCTCCTATACGATAGCATAATAATTGAATCATATTGGGACCGTGTATTTAAATATAAATTTGCAATATTCCGCAAAATACAGTTTTACTGTATTTTCCCCAAGAAGGCTTAACCAATTAACACAGTAACGAAAAAACTTCGTCTTAATTTGTACGAAACACCATAGACTAATTTAATTTTTTCAAAAATATCAAGGTTGCACGCAAAAAGTTTAAAACCCCTGAAATTGTATATCAACTTAGTAGCCGTGTCGAAAGCAGACGATCTTTTAGATGGTTTATATCTTGATGACTGTTAAAATTATTTTCTAGTAGTAAAATCATACTTTATTGCTTGCGTAGTTATATTTTTTTCACTTTAAGTTATAGTTAAGAATTAATGTTTTACGTATTACTTTTTATATTGTACCTACGATTCATGCATAAAAGAAAATTAAAACTTTCTCAAAGCACGATAATCGCAGTTAAAGTGAAAAAAGCTTAAAATCGTAGGGCGTAGTATTTATAATAAATAATATGAGCGGTTTACTATGGATAAAAATTTCACGCACCTTACGACTTTATTTTGTGACAGATCAATACCACTCTATTATATATGGTACAGCACCACTCTATTGATCTTATTATCTCTACTGATTCATAAACTGATACCTAGGATCTACGTAATTATTTTTAGCTTTCAGTAAATTATCTTCATTTCAAAGTTAAACTGTTGTCTTCGTCTGATTGGATATACATTTAAATACAATAAAATGAATACAAAATTTAAATGTAAAGTAATAAATACAACCTTTATGAAAGCTCAAGCTCAAGCTTGCAAGTGCTCTTGCAAGCTTCTGATGACCTTCAAAAGAATAGATTAAGACAGGTATAACGCAGCTATTGAAGGCACCGCTCTTGTTTCCACTTAATTAAAAAAAACTTTTATAGAATATTATTATTATGTATGCCCATAATAGTTGTTAAATAAAGATATCTTCAAGGCGATATAAAAATTTTTGAACTTTTGCCTTTCCAGATCTCAGGAGCTGCCTCCGCAGTCGCAAGCTGATCTTACTGTAAGTGTTACTTTAAAGAATTTCTTTTTATAAATAGCAACTTTGCATTTGTCTATATGACTTTTTGTTTCTTCTTCTGTAACTTCTATAACAGACAGATCGAATAGTCTATCTTTAAATATAAAAACTTCGATTTGACGCTCGGAAGGACAACCGAACAAGATGGACTTTAGCACCAAACATGTTCATGCACACAAATGTGTGTCCTGGGTGGGAATCGAACCCACTATCTGCGCCGTGAAAGGCAACCATCTTACCAAACGCGTCAACCAGTCCGTCAAAAAATGATTATAAACAATATATTAGCCAACAATAACGTTGAGAGGAAATATTTTTACGACATCAACCATCTCTTCATTTAAAACGATTCTCTCGATTCTTTTGAGATGAATTTTGGCTTTGCAATTTTCGGTTTTGCCATCGCCGTGCTTTAACTAACTTTAAATCTTATTTTATTTTATGCAAGACTCATAGGTGTAAGTACACTTTTCAAATTGAAAATAATAAATAATGGGCCAATTTCAATATTAAAAAAGAGAGATGTAAAATATTGCTCCTTAACTTTTAATAGTTTTTTTTTTTTGAAAAAAAAAAACTTTATCGTTGTGCCATCACATCGCTAAACATGTCTTCATACAATTAGGCTTTATTTAATTATTTCCATAAAACACTATCATGGCCATCTGCGAAAATGGGTAGGCCAGAGCAGATTATCTGGCCGACATTACAAGACTCCTTAAGTCGATAATAAAAATGTTTGAACCATCGATCCGGACACACCACCACAGCTATTACGATTTGGTGATGATAGTTTCTTCGTGAGAAATCCTAATTTACTACTCGGAATGTGGAACTTAATCTTGGTGCCATCTTTATGTTAATTTGTGACAACCGAATATCGTCTATACACAGGTGTAGGAAGATATGTGATTAAATAGTTTTATACCAGATGCCACTAACTCTTGATCTGGAGTCAAAATACTTCTGCTTAAAATAATTCTTAGTTAATTACTTAAAATCTAAGAATGCACACATATGATTGCGGATAATATTTAAGAATATTAAACAGTAGTTAGTTCAAAAATAACAACGCAAGAAAAAAGTAAGATTTTACTTATTTAATGAGTACGTCAAAACCTTCTTTATCAGAAGGGCACTCAGGGACCCATGTCTATGGCCTCCATGATAATGGAGTACCCGAAAGCCCGATACATTTACCTATGTTGGATTTTATTCTATTTGAAATTAAACTAACCCAACAAAAATAGTAAGAAAGTAATTGAGAAAGTATTTTCAGACTACAGGAAATAATTTGCAACTTGGTCCCATATTCCAGTGTACGCTAGGGCTCCGGAATGGGTTAGACGGACATTTTACTGATATTAATTTTAACATATAATGTTTTGCCAAAACAATATAGCCGTTTCAGAGATTATCCGAAACAGGCAGACAGAAAAATGTATAAAGAAATTTTATATATATATATATACATATATCCTGAGAACCAAATTCCTACTGCTTAGCTTCAGAACTAACAAACGTTACTATCACAATCCTGTAAAAGTGTCTAAATCGGGGATTTAAAAAATATAAATCCTAATATTAATAAAATGTATTAATATTATGATTTATATTTTTGATTTGATACTATACTTATAACATATTTGATTGAATACTATTTTGATTTCATTGAATTAACATTATTTAATAATGTTTATTCAATCAAATCAAAGTAGTAACTTACAAGTGCTTAGTACTACTGCCATAACTACATATCATATATTATATAATTGTTAAGTAAAGTATACGAAGAGAAACAATCTTGTATATAAAGTTAGACAAGAAGAAAAATGTGTTCTTTATAATTCTATCAATGAACAAAATGAAACAGCTTCTATTAGCTTAAAAAACATAAAAAAACTAAAAGAGTGACATATTAACTTAAACCTATAGGAATTTATATCCGAGATAAAGAATAACAATTTAATACATAGATAAACCTTATATCTTGTACTTAAACGATTATAATATAAACAAACAGTCTATGTCCGAATATACAAAGTAAAATTATTAATGCTGTAATGGAATAATAAACATTGTTTAAGATTTAATCTTCAGCGATAATATTTTCTCTTTTAAGGTTGTATTATTTAACATATATCTGTTGATTCTATATATAGAAACAATGTTCAGGTAACATACAAATGCTTATTGCTACTATATCTATCATTCGACTATCGACATCCATTATAATCCTTTTTTTATTAACAACATCGCGATTTTTGTTTTAAAAAAAAATGTTTTAAATTAAATTGCTGTAAAAATTGGTCAAACTTCCAAAAAACATTTTTTTTTTTAATAGAATAAGGGAGGCAAACGAGGAGGACATCCGCAACACCAGAGGAACTACAGATGCGTTACCGGACTTTAAATGCTCTAAAACTCTATTTCTCTATTTTTAACAAACTTCCATCAAATAAATAGTCCCCACAGGATACAGTTGATTTGCTTGCATTACATTTTTCTAGCATACAGAATAACTTGTTCTAAGACCCTTAAACTAATAATATGCAAAAATCTTATTGTTAAACAAGGTAAGTTATTAATCAAATAACAGTCTATCAATATTTACGCATTAGCACATCTGTGAAAAACAAATATATCCCAAGAGACATTTTTTCGAAATAAAAAGTAGCCAGTGTAGCTATTTCAGACTATAATCTATCTCTGTGCCACATTTCACCTATATCCGTGCAACCGTTTTGGATTAATAATATTAATGTTACATATATGAGATGAATGATTGTTTAAGAAGGTGTTCGGCATTAAAGAACGTTGGAATTAAAAACATTAAAAACAACAACAAGCACGTGTACACTCGATTTTTTATATTTATTTTAAAGCTAATTGCTCTAGAGTGGATCAAAATAGAAGGGTTCCTCCTAAGATGCTAATTGATTGTTTGAAGTATCTTTTTTTGTTTTCAAGTTGTATTCAATGGCTCTTAAACATATTATCGTAACGCTTTAGCAGATAATAATTCATTACACTATGAATTCTGTTGCTACTTTCTCAGTAACGCTTAAAGCAGTCTTATTATATAAATAAAAATCAATGTTTGTATGTTTGTCCTCTATGCGTTTCTTAACCATTGTGATGATATTTTGGTAAGGTGTTACAAAGATGACGACGAGTGTTCTGTCCCACAAAATTTAAATAAAAGTTTCTGATTTTAATGAAACTTTTTAAACAATGCTTTGATATTATTTTGACCTTTTAGATTTTTTACTTTACATGATATTGCTGTGCCTGGTTCAGAAATTTGTCATCATCTTCCTGCCCTTTTCCCACTTGCGTAGGGTCGACGCAGTATGTACTACTCTTCTATATATCCTGGACTCTACTGTAGTCATACTGTGACTGGTTTTGGCTATGGTTTTACGGCCGGCCGCCTGCATGACGCCAACAAGGAGGGTTGGCGTCAGGGAATATATGTATATAGTTACATTTACTATTGTTAAATGTGAATAATCACATTTAACAATAGTAAATGTAACAAGCATTTAACAATAGCAGGGGAGGCTTAGAGGGGATTTCGGGAGTTACTCGAGCGCATCAGATTAACATAAGGGCATATATCAGTCATCCATGTTGACCCGGACGTAGACGTAGACTAGGATGGCGACTCGAATTTGTAAAAAAAAATCATTAGAAAAATCCGAGAGCGTCAGATTAATGTACGGGTTTGCGAACGGAAAAAAATACTTGACGATTTCAACAAGCAAAAGTAACAAAAATGATGAATAAGGCTTAGCACGTGCAGCTACAGTGAAGCATGTATTTCTCACTACGTGCCTCCTTATCCCGTTCACGACTCTCTCGCATCGTCTCCATACTACTTTAGCAGTGACACGAATACACCGGATCACTATCTTAATCTTGGTACTTGATTTTGTATTTTTATTCGATTATTTTATTTAACTAATTTATTTGAAGGATTATCTGGGCTTATTGTCTAAGAATGAGGTTGAAACTTCAGATTTAAAATTTGAATGCTAGCTCTGGTGTAACATCTGCAAATGGTGGATTAGATGCTATGTTGTCTGGCTGTCATTTGTTCACCGCAGTTATTATGCGTACACGTTAAAACTCGTTATCCACCTACCTTCCTTTTTAATGCTCATTTGTTGTGTCTGAAATGTAAAGTATACGATTTTTTTTATTATTATTTAATTAAGCAGCTGGCTGTTGCTATGCAATGTTTTTAGTGTTTTCGCAATTCAACCTATGAATATTTTATTTAAATTATAATTTTTTTGTAAATGTATTTCAATTTTCTAAATAATGTGCTTTTATAATTAAGTGTAGTAACTTTGTAAAATATGATGTAATCCTATTTCTGCTTATTTGGGATGTTTAGTTTAATAGTTTTACGAAGTTCTAGTTTAATTTAGTCAAATAAATTATGTCAAATATAAGTACTTTAGTTTTAAGATGTCAAATTATTAGTATCTCGATGCATTTTTACTGAAAATTTACATTACGATATTTTATAAGTTTATATTTCACATGGCGATTTAATTTTTCATTTATATCTATAATTATATTACATATATATTTTATCTGATAAATGTACATGACAGAGTATTTTATATAAATACTCTCTATCTATATGAATGAAATGATATGGTTATATATTATTTAAAAGAAGAAGAATTATTAAGATAGATTCTTATGTTCATTTCTTCTCTTATATTACGTGTATATTATAATATATTGATAAATTATTTGCGAAATTATATAATTATGCAATCGTATCAAATCTATGGGGCATTATCGATCAACTTACATTGCTGGCGAATTGTAGAATTTGTAGCGCTCTCATATCTCATACCGTCCTTATATTGTTAAATCCATCTTTGTGATCGTAGTCAGGGGCGCATTATCCCCTTGTGCGTAGGACGCGAGGCAACAATGGGCGCGCGGAGCTGCAACTGGGGTCGCCAAAGTTCTTATTGTTTAAACGAATATTGGATAATTTTCAAAACTGTGACTCGGACATCATGACATCGAGAAGGCCGGTGACTGATTATTTTTCGTCGTCAAGGGCACCGAGAACGTTTTCGTCTACAGGCGCCAACATTTAATCCGTCTCTTATTGTAACTACAATTTATAGAGTGTAAGAATATAACTATATTCTTACACTCTATAATTTCCAAGTAACAAAAATATTCAGCTAAGCATTTCCTCAGTATTTTGTTTTGGAAGTATATATGACGGAAGAATAACGGGATGGGCTCTGAATCTGTATTAGTAAAGTATTTCATTTTTTTCTATCAGAGAACCAGCGGCAAACTGTTTATTTGTTGTTAAAATACTAAATTAATTTACTGCAGCCAAATACTTACTTATTGTTTTTACATAAGCTTCTAGCATATATTATTCTTGCATCGTTATTGTATGTCTCTGCCACAATTTAGTTAGAGATATACCTATAAGAATTTGCATAACATTTTTCACAATAACATTTATATTTTTTTAAATTAACTTAAATAATTAATAAAGTAAGGTGTGCGAGTTTTTTATATTTCTTAAAATACTTTGTGTGCATTGTTTGTGTGGTAATTACATTGTTACGAGTATGTCAATTAATACGAGTATTTACTATAAATTCCACTATTTTATTCGCAATGTGTTGCGTTACGTTTTAATTCTAGTTTCTTTTCTCAAAAAAAAAAATCCAGGAAATTTAATCTTCCACAATAGTTTCTAATGAAAGTCTCAAAGTAAGGAAAACGTGCCTATGGACTTGCATACTGCAACAAAGAAAAATTACTACATAATATTTGGCTACAAATTAACAAATAGGTGTAGGTCACCTGGAAAACATTCCGACTATTCTTGAATTCCTTAATTATGAATAATATATATATATTACTCACGCCCGTAACCTACAGGAGTAGGCAGAGATTACGAATTTCCAATGGCCGCGAACCTGACACACCTATCTCGCTTCTTCTACATCCATATATCTACGAATACATGCTCATCGGTTACGGGTTCTCCTTATATCGCCTTTCTCCTATCCTCCTCCCATACAAACACTGCCACTCACATTTGCAACATAGATTTGTCTTGTCACTCTCTTTTCATTCATCCTTTCAACATGGCCGAACCACCCATGTTTAAACCCATCATTTAGAATCAATTCATTGCATCAATTCCTTAAACAGTTTTAATCATATATTTTAATAAAAAAATAATTATATTAATTAATTAAAATTGTTTGAAATTCTAACAGTATCCTTAAAGAACACGATCGAATGTCATTCGACTTCTCACAATTCAAACACTATTACAGGGCTACAGGGAATCACGATATAACGGACATACATACACGTACATTCTACCATACACAGTCGGACAAGAAGAGTACAATGTAGGTTAAAAAAATTCCCAAGAATAGAAACTTGTGATTTTAGCGTAAAAACTATTCTGCGTCATATATCTTTTTGTTGTTTTGTAATATTATAATTAAATGCGTTTTATAAAGTAAATGTTACATAAGTATATTATGTACAAGTAACTGTTGATTCGTATTGTCAGAAACAAGCGGGCGAATATTTTTCTTGCTATGCGAAGTTTTTGTAGGCTATCCTATAGCGAGAATATGGAAGAAATGCTTTTTCCTAAGAGAAGGGGCCAAAAGAGCAACGGGCCGCCTAACGTTCAGTGATTACTGCCACCAACTAATGTCTATAACACCGGACATACTGTAAAGCACTTCTTGATGTAACGCCATTTCCACATAAAAGAAGTAATGATGAAAATGTAGCCAATGAGAGGAGAAACAAAACCATAAAAACTAAATTTTCAATTCAGTCATTAAAAATATTTAAAAAAATTACATTTAAATTGGTGTTGTTCTTGTAAGTAATTATCACCATCTCCCTTCCCTTTTCCCACATATGTAGGGTCGGCATATCTACTAGACTCTGCTGTACTCTACACTGTGATTGGTTTTGGCTATAGTTTTATAGCCGTAGATAGGCTATTTATTATTTTTTTATGAGTTTTCCCTATAATACTAAAAATTTGTCATCTATTTCATGATTATCATTTTAACACCATTACATTGTCCCAATTGATGACTCGACTAGTACTTCAGTGAGGGAATAATTCAAAATAAGAAATAATAAAGTCGATTATAAAAAATGTCTACATCCGATATAATTTTTCAAATATTACATGTAACTTTCGTAAATGCTGCTCTAATAGTACTTGACAGTTTTTTTTCAGAGCCGGCTCTGAAACAATATTATATTACGGCATGCCGTAATATAATATTCTGAATCTGTTTTTACATATTTCCAGGTAAGAAAAGAGCAAGAAGAACTCACAGCAATGGAGAAGCTTGACATAGTTATTCTTTTAGCCTTCATGTTAGTACTGATGGCAGTCTCCTACCTAGCTTACATTAGCGTGTACCAGATCTTCATTTACGAAAACACCGTCGCTACGACACCCGAAGTAGAAGAACCGAATTAAGCACGTTCGATTGACTCGGCGAAATTTTCATTTTATTATTTAATAATATGTTATTGTAGAATGTAAACAATAAGACCAGTCAAAATGTAAATGATACTAACCGTGGGTTTGCACTACCAAAACATTGTTCACAACGATACAAGCATGTTGTGTTCTGCCCGCGTACGCACCGTCAACATTTTTTTTTTTCTCGCAAATCTTAAATTTGTTGGTATCTCTGCTCGCTTTGTTTACGAACTTTTCCAATCAAAATGTCTTACAACATTTTTGTCATACTTGGCTTTCATATTGATGTATGTTATGTTTCGGAATTGTAACAAAATGTGTTTTCCTTGTTTACGGAGCTGCGCTTTTGGATGTGGGTGAAGTTGACATTAAATGGCATAACAAATCTCATAAATTTAAAAGACACCACAAATTTTAAACATCGTCTTACCAACTTATTTCGAAACTTGCTTATGCAATATATTTGATTATATTATATGACAACTATTTACATGGCAATACGAAAACATTTCGTAAAACTTTACAACCATACAACGCAACCACGTGCAAACCCACAGTTCGACGTCTTTAATTTAATTAATTAAAAAATTGTAATTGTTTAGTTTTTTGAAATCATGTAAGTAGAAGTAGAAAAAAAAACAAAGTTGGGGCTGCGCTGACGGCTACCAACGGGGTCACAGGTGGCGGATAGTGGACGACCACCAGATATGGTGGTTAGCTGCGAATACACCGAATAAGCAGCCCCCGACCAAAACAGCGCCAGCGTTATCAGGGCGTAGCGGGTATCAAATAAAACCTAAAATGTCATGTTATTACTAAAAAAACTACCCTTGCCATGAAAACGCTGAGTCATGATTATTATTCCTTTTTCTTCTTACACCTTCTTTCGCCTTTTAACTCCTAGGCTCTAAGTACTTACGTTATCATCCTCGTTGGTATTGCTAGTTTATTCCTCGGGTTTTTCTTGTCGCTAGAGTCTATCCACTCTATGGTAATAATGGATTTTTCTTTTCTTCTCAAATTGGTTTGCTTCAAACACCTTTACAATTATTTTGACACATTTTATTTTCCTTCAAATTAATCACTAATAAGCAAAACTGCAGTATTTGGAACAATAATAATACTCAAGTCTATGTTGAGACACAATTATATGCGCTGTAAGGAAAGCTTTACGGGCTGATGGAAAGATTTATTGAAGGAAACGTTTGGTAACTGCATAGTTTCACGTTTCGAACCCATGAACTGGCCTCCAAGTCGTGAGATTTAACGCCACTAAACTATTTTTTGTAGGGATATGTGAAGTCGCTAGTCTAAGCCGATAAGCCCGAATCGATTGACCACTTGGAGGAAAACATTCGCCGCGTTATTGCCAATATACGGCAACAAATGTTGGAAAATTGTCATTTAAAAGTGAACCTCCAAATTTCTATATCTCTATAAACACACCCCATATTAGTCGTATGCTCTTTGAAATTAAGCTTGGTTTCAGGTTGTAAGAATAAGGACACTTGTCTCCTATATTGGAAGATGTTTTCTGACCACTTTACTTAACTTTACTTTTGTCAAATATAAAAGTATAACCAAATATTTTTACAGTGAAAGATACTTAAAAAGAAACAAAACGGCGGAAATAGAAAATGTGTAAACGATACAAGAAGAAAAATAACTATATTTGATACGTTAGCCATGTGTACCATAGATTTTCTTATTCTTTATGCACCAATTCTATTTGTACGCTGTGTTTATATTAAATAGGAATTTACTTATTCCTTGAGATACATAAATATAATGTATAATGTACACGTTATGAAACAAAATATAATTAATTTGTTAACATATAAAACAAATTTATTTATTTATACGAACTAGTATTAATGAATATTTGTTAGATAGTATTAGAATTAATACGTCTATTTCTAATACTAGACACCACTATAAATTACTATAAATTATTGTGGAAAGGCATTTTACTTATTAACGTTAGGTAATACTTAATTTAAAAAAGAACTGAATATATAAGTTAGTTCATTTTTCTATCTTCGTAATCCCTACTAATATTATAAATACGAATGTAGCTCTGTCTATCTGTCTGTTACGCTTTTACGCATAAATCCCTTAAGCGATTTTGAGGAAATTTTGTAAAACGATAGATTTGACCTTAGGATAGGAAATGTGCTACATAGTAATGCGAAAAAAAGAGTTGAATTGTTACAAGGGAGGGGGTCGTAAAAACTACTTAACATCTCATCATTCAACTCTGTCCACATTTTCCTTAAGGTATTGGGAGGGATATAGAATAGTATTTATTAAAAAAATTACGGAATTCAAAAAAAAACATTATACTGTAAATGCGAACGTTTGGATGGACGTTTCTCACTAGGTAGCTCCATACCAGCTGAACAGACCTGGACGAAATTTGGCACAGAGATAGATTATAGTCGGGAACATCACTTAGGCTTTTTCCTGGAAAAATGTACAGTTTCCGCGGAAGGTTTATCACGTAGATATATGTAAAGTTTATATATTCATCGATATTGAATCCCACGCCGACGAGCTGTGGTTTCAACAAGACGGCGCAACATGTCACACAGCTCGTGCCACAATTGATTTCCATTGATTGATCACCAAATATTTTTCCAGTGAAAGAAACTTAAAAAGAAACAAATCGGCGCAAATAGAAAATGTATTAATGTATTCCATATTCACCATAATCAATTTTGTTTAAGAAAGAAAGAAGTGATCTCCGTCCTGACATTTGAATGTTTTCACTGACAAATTTGTTAACACTAAAAATCAAATTGTCCGTAAAAGGATTCAATTGAAAGGATTTAAATCATAAAGCAAGAGAAGATGAAGAGAACAAGAAGAAAAATAACTATATTTGATACGTTAGCCATGTGTACCAGTTTTTCTTATTATTTATGCACCTATTCTATTTGTACGCTGTGTTTATATTTAATTGGAATTTACTTATTCCTTGAGATACATAAATATAATGTGTACATTACATGTTATGAAACAAAATGTAATTAATTTGTTAACATATAAATATAAATTTATTTATTTATACGCACTAGTATTAATGAGTATTTGTTAGATAGTGTCAGAATTTATACGTCTATTTCTAATACTAGACAGACACTTTAAACTTTTGTGGAAAGTCATTCTACTTATTTAGGTTAGGTAATACTTAATTTATTTTACTTTAATTTTTACTTTACCTACTTAAAACCTACTTAACCGCTCATCATTAAATTTTGTACACATTTTCGTTAAGGTAATGGGGGAGGGATATAGGATAGTATTTATTACAAAAAAAAATAGAGAATGCAAAAAACTTCATAATACTAAAAATTCAAATGTATTGATGGACGTTTGTCACTAGGTAGCTCCACACCACCTGAAGAGATCTGGACGAAATTTGGCACAGAGTTAGATTATAGTCTGGAACTTCACTTAGGCTTTTATCCTGGTAAAACGTACGGTTTCCGCGGAACTTTTTTCACAAACATATATGTATATGTTTACATATATATACATCAGTAATGAATCCCACGCGCACGAGCTGTGGTTTCAACGAGACGGCGCAACATGTCAAAGAGCTCGTGCCACAATTGATTTATTGAAGGAAACGTTTGGTAACTGCATAGTTGCACGTTTCGGATCCGTGAATTGGCCTCCAAGATCGTGCGATTTAACACCACTAGACAATTTTCTGTAGGGATTTGTGAAGGCGCTAGTCTACGCCGATAAGTCCGATACGATTGACCACTTGACGGACAACATTCGCCGCGTTATTGCCGATATACGGCCACAAAATTTGGAAAATTGTCATGTTCATTTAAAATTGAACCTCCAGATTAGACAACATCCGAGACAGCCGTGGCGGTCATATGCCAGAAGTCTTTTTTAAATAATAATGCCACAAGTTTATCTTTCGAATAAAGTAAATTTTATATCAATTTAAAAATAAAAAGACAATTTTGTTTAATTCACTTTAAAATTTCTATATCTCTATAAAGACTCCCTCCTATATTAGTCGTATGCTCATTGTAATTAAGCTTGGTTTCAGGTTGTAAGAATTAGGACACTTGTCTCCTATATTGGAAGATGTTTTCTGACAACTTTACTTAACTTTAATTTTGACAAATTTAAAAGTATTACCAAATATTATTACAGTGAAAGATACTTAAAAATATATATATGAATTATTTATTTATACATATATATATAAATAAAATATATATAAATAACTATAAATTATTGTGGAAAGGCATTTTACTTATTTACGTTAGGTAATACTTAATTTAGAAAAGAACTGAATATATAAGTTAGTTCATTTTTCTATCTT
>DWLR01000676.1:0-23069 GCA_018246295.1 Papilio alexanor hazarajatica | reverse complement strand
ATATATATATATAAAGTTTTGTGTAGTGTGTATGACAGCCGTGGACAATCTCACCTAAAAAATCTGACTTGAAATCCCCCCCACCCCCGCCAGACAGAAGTTCACTTTTAAATATGTTACTTAAAAATTCTGACTATTTTGGGAAGTGGTGAGCCCCTTAGACCCCATGGATCTGCTAATGTAAGTCATGATGATGTTTTGTAACAAAACAAGAGGATCAGCCTTTGTTAAATGACCACAGCAATCAACATTCCTAGAACCAGACAAGTTCAGATGTCTTGTCAGCCTTTAGATTCATCCATCCATCTCAGCCTATGATCGTTCACTGTCGGACATAGGCCTTCCCCATTACATCCCAACTCATGACAAACAGACATGTTCGAAACTTTCTTATGTTTTTTTTTCTGGATTTCGATAAAATAATAAAACAATATTTGGATAACTTTTTTCTTGCTGAAAATATTTTGCCAACCAATGCTCTAAAGTGTAAATTTATATTTTTGTTTAAAGATCAAATATTAACGTTGTTTCAAAGAAAATAATGACAAATTTCTACTAATGATAGATTATGATCAAATTGCATTTTTTTCTAGTTTTTACTGAACTATATTGATATTGAAAAATAATGATGTATATCAAAACGCTAATAAATCTCAATTGTAAACTAATATTGTTAAATATTTGGTTTTAGGTGTGGTCTTTAAATAACAAAGATGAAAGTGAAGAAATTGCAAAGAAAACATTTCTGGAATTAGAACAACACAAAGCAAAAGTTGAAGAAGCCAAAATGTCTATTTTAAAGTATTCATCACACAATAATGATGAACATGATTCAGATGTTAAAGACTTACTTGCACAAGGAGAAGAGGTAGTACCAGTAATAGAGTCAATCAAGAAAAAGAAGAAAGCAATAGATCAAAGTGATTCCGAGGTGGAAGATTGGGAAGAAGTAAAGGGTAATGATTTTGCCATTAATTTTTTTATTTTTATTTTATTATGATAAATTGCATCTTTACTTACTAGGAAATCAAGAAATCTGGAGATTTAACTATTATTGTAACTCCATTAATTCTCTAATTACTAATTAATTGAAATATGATGATGAATATAATAATAGGTCTACCAGAAAGTTCTGTCCGTTCCAGTTACAATCAGTTTCAACAACTGCCAAGGTCATGTTAAAGCAAAGTCCTTTTTTGCCAACATCAGAGATTGCGGAAAGGCTTGACTGCTTAATTGAATATATTTCTATCATTTTTAACAACACCTTATATTGTGTCATTAAGTACATGGCATATTGATAATATTTCTATGATGGGTATTTAATAATTTCACTTTCTTAATGTAATGTTATTTCAAGTTAAAACTATTGCAGTAAAATTTGTTAGAAAGCACAAAATAAATATTTTTTGCTAGAACTATCTAAATTTTAATAAATATGAAATTAATTTTGAAATTAAATCTTCAGAGAGCAAATCTATACCCCAACAAGGACTGCAACTAATTGTAGATATACCAGATTCAGTATCAAGAAAAACTAAAAAGATTGATGTTGAAATGATGATGAAAAGAAAAATGAATCGAGTTAAAAAAGAGTACCAAGTACATATGCACAAAGTTCATGTATTATGCTGGCTGGGTCATGGAAATTATATTAGCACTGTGTTAAATGACCAGGAAGTTATGTCTACAGCACTATCACTAATGCCCTCTAAAGAATGTTACCCAGGTGCAAGAGTGGACATGAAATATGTGGAGCAAATAACCTCTTGGTATAAAAATAAATTGACATTAAAAAAGGACAAACATGAAGGTAAATTTAGGCCAAAGGCACCAAAACTAAAAGAATTATTAATTCAACAAATAACAAATAGGATTCTAACATCGAAAAAATATCTTGTTTATGTGTTTGTTGCTATGCTACGAGCAATCGGTCTTCAGTGCAGAGTGATGCTAAATTTTGTAACAGTACCAATAAAGCCTCCCGCTTCTGAACTACAATCTTTGTCAACAAAAAACAGAGAAGAGAAGAAAAGTGATAAAAAAGATGTTATTAAAGACAAAAAAATAACAAATCCTAATTCCAAAAAAACAAACATTAAAAAGAAAATTCCTCAGTTAGATGGTAATTATGATTGCAGTTCAGATAGTGATAGTGATTTCAGTAACATTATGCAAGTAGATGGCAATGATGATAGGGTAACACGTAAAACAAGGTCAACAAGAAGTACTACATCAAAAGATAACAAAAACAATGTCAAAGAAGTGGTAACCAGCAGTGAGAGTAATTCCAATAAAATTGTGCAGGTAGATGGTAATAATGATATATTAACAAAAACAAGGTCTAGAAAGGCTATATCAAAAGAAAACAAAAACAATATCAAAGAGTCAGAAAGTGTATCACCACCAAAGAGAGCTAAACAATATGAAGATTGTGAACAAGCAACTGTTAAAAATAAATTATCGGTTAAACCTCAATGTATTGAAATAGGTAGAAATACACTTAAAACTGGTAAAAAATCAGAAAATAATCTACCATTAAAATTGCCTAAAATTGAAGTGACTAATAAAGGAAACAAAGAAATCACAGCAAGTAAATTTTTTGCTGGCGACGAAAACCCTAAATTGAGGTCAGCGAGAAACAGATCTGCTACTACAAATTCACCCATGTCAAATAACACAATAACTAATGAAGTTCTCGTAATGGTAACACAAATGAAAAAAAGGGCAAAAAGTACACCAGCAAAAAACACCAATGTACGTAAATCAAATGAAGATTTGCCAGCTTCTGTAGCCAAAAAGCCCAGGAGAGGAGCAAAGGTTGTTAAAGAGCAAGAAAACAAACGTCTTTTGGAACCAAAAGGTATGTTCGTCTATATTAAAGTAAGTCTTATACTTATTAGACTTATAAGAGGAAAAGAAGGTTTTGTGTTACAAGTAAAAACATTTTAACTAGTTTTTAAATGTTATAATCAATAGTTAGGGCATCAAATTTACTTACGTTTTTTTAAAGATGTTAATAAAAATGTGTGAGTTATTTACTAAAATTTTTTAACCATTCCAACTGCTATTGTGTTAGGAAATGGTCCACAGTCGTTGCATTCTAAATATAACCTTGTGTGTTGCTGTTTTGCAATTGTCTAAATTTATTGACACTACTTACACAATTACTTACTTTTTTATATTATGTGAATATGAAATAAGCAATTTTCAAATTTTGTTACACAGTCTAAGTAAATGACCAATTGGAATTTTCACATAAAAAGACAAGGAAGGTTTTAAGGAAAATTGTTGAAAATTGACCATAAAATTTATTAAAAGTTCCAACTCTCCAACTGCAGTTGACCATGTGCATTTACAAATAATATAATTTCAGAGATAGCCAATCAAAATTCAGATAACGATGATATAGACGAAGAGAAAACTAACACTCACAAATATGACAGTGAAGATGATTTCAAGCCTGTTAAAGTAATTGCCAAAACTCCAAAAATTACAAAAAGTGCAAAGAAACCAGTTAGTGCAAAACTGACAGGTTCCAGTCAAGACACTACTAAAGATCAAAGTATACAATCCTGTAGTGTATTATTATCAGAAGTTGAGAAAGAAAAGATAAATACGGTCAAAGCTACGAAACCAAGATCAACAAGAACTAGCAGGAATACGAAAGTTTTACCAAAAACCGAAGTCACCACTGAAGAAAGTAAAGAAATAACGGCGAGTGAATTCTTCGTCGGTGAAAATACTTCAAAAAATATTAACAAACCTAGATTATCAAGAAAAAGATCATCAACTACTAATTCATGTGAACCAAATGACCCATTAAAGTCAGAAATCCCAGAAAAAAATACTAAAGCAAGAGCAAAAAGTATTCCAACAAAAAGTGCCAACACAAGTAAATATTTTAATGATGTTGTGTCCCCTACAGAAACCAAAAAATCAAAGAACACTAAAGATAAAAATGATTTAGAGGATGAACAAAGAGTAAGTCACAAAGATCTTTTAAAACAAAAAAATAAACCTAAAAATGACGTCACTTCTGACTTAGTGGACATAATTAAAAATAGAGTAAAAGAAGCAAAAACCAAGTCAAAGGTTAAAGGTTAGTAAAATTTAATAAGTTTAATATTTTCATTATTATTTAGTGAAGCTCACAATTTAGGTTTTACAGGTGTTCATTTTATTTAAGTCTTATCACATAATGAAATTAATTAAAAGAGAAATTAAATTGTACTATCAAAGTTTTAAGCCATTTTAACTATAGTTTACGTTTAAAATATCATTTTCAGGAAAATACATTTTTTTAAATGCTTGTAAAATGTTTTGTTTATTTGGTTCTCTCTATATATCAATTTACAATGACCAATGTACACATCAATTTGCAAAAACCTATATTTTTGATATATCCCAGTTTTCATTAGGAAAGGCCAAGCCGTTAAAAAGTTAAATCGCGACGCACAGACAGGTTGATTTTTTTAGATTATATATATTTTTTTAAATTATCAATTGAGTTGAGGATTTGAGCTCAATTTTATTGAGCAATAATTTTATTTGTCTTTTGATTATTTTAATTGATCTTAACTCACCAAAAATATTCATTTTATCAAAAAATAAAAACAAATTATAGATACACACTACTTTACAGACTTATGTATCAGTATGCAAGCAGAGTAGATATAGAAAGAAAACAGTTTTAAAATTTAATAAAAAGCATTTTTATATGTTACCCTGCATTTTAACCACACCTACTAAATATAGGTTTAATAATACAGGATTTATAAATTAAGTAAAGGAATATAAATGTAAGTAACAACAAACTTTTACATTTGTAGCTGAGCATCATGAAACAAATATATTCGCCGTCTCTCTATACTCTATGCGGAGTGGGGGAAATACTTACTGTCCCACTCCTCTCTCATTCCCTCAACGAAAAGTGGGGAAACATTTTTAATGTTCTGTACCCCCTTTTACCTTAAGTCAAAATTTTGTATTAAAATAAGCTAATTATTTGAATAAACACATCTTATACATCCTAAATTCTGATCTTACCTTATCCTAAGTTCTGTTATTACTCAGCTACATCTAAAAATTCATATACTTTGACTTTCAATGGTTTATATTCAAAAAACAAATTTTTATATCATACAAAATGCGCGCTTAGCATAGTAGTATCTAGACATGTAAAGAATAATCCCTTACAGCTAGTTCTGAATAAAGTTGATCAATTCTAGGAACAACTAACAAAGATTCAGACGAAGATAGTAATTATTTACCAGAAGAGGATGTCAAACCTCGTGAGTATGCCAGTGATGATGACTTCAAACCTGCTAAGATAAGTCCCAAGCCCGCTGCAGCGCGCAGGATAGACCGCCGAGTGTTGTCGTTAGACGAAGAGGTTGCCCCCGACAGGATTGATGTGTGGTGTGAGGTGTTTGTGGAGGAACTTGAAGAGTGGATAGCTGTGGATGTTACTAGAAGTAAAGTGCATTGTGTCAATGAGATTTATGTGAGTAAAAATATGTTATTACAATATTTTCAAGATAAGAGCTAGAGGCCTATTTAACTTTCCTTTATATAATTCTGCTTATTCCTTTATATAATGCTGCTGATCTACATACAAGGCAATAAATCGACACATCCGTTTTACGCATGTCTCTACGTACACAATTAGTTCCAAGACAATGATAATTATATAAAAGATACTTTTCTAGTAAATGCCATAAAATATTGATGTGTTTTTTCATTTTAGATAAACAATAACCACATCTTTTTGAAAACCATTAGATAATAATTATATTTCAATTGATGCATAATATTTTGCATTTTAATTCAGTCGAAAGCCACCCATCCAGTTGCTTACGTCGTTGGTTGGGACAACAACAATTGTTTGAAAGATTTAACAAGAAAATATGTTCCACAATGGAACACGGTCACCCGCAAACAGCGCGCCGAAGTGTCCTGGTGGAACACAGCGGTGGCGCCGTGGCTTGCGCCTACGAACGCTCGGGATAGGGAAGAAGATGAACGTCTGGACAGGATGCAGTTAGAAGCACCACTGCCTAAAAGTATTTCTGAGTAAGTTTGAAGGAAATTGTAATTAGTTAATAATTCAGTCAGTAAAAATATTAACCCTAACCTAACCTAATTGATTCATGTAATTCTGTAAGTTAAAAATATAATAATTACAAATTGTTTATAATTTATAACATTATAAATCTTTTTCACTTAGAATATACAGGCTACTACAACTATCTAAAATATAGACTAAACTAAGTTTAGCTCTCATTGACTGGGTTGGTCATCCATCATTCATTTTTTTATTGTAATACATACACCTCTCCACCCATAGCTTGTTTTATAAGTCACTGATTGTTTTTAATTACACACACGTAATACGTATAGGTACAAAAACCATCCGCTATACGCTCTCAAACGTCATCTGCTGAAGTTCGAAGCGATCTATCCGCCGGACGCGGCGACGCTGGGCTTTGTGCGCGGCGAGCCGGTGTACGCACGCGAGTGCGTGTATGTCTGTAAGTCGCGCGACATCTGGCTTAAGGAAGCTAAAGTTGTGAAACTCGGCGAAAAACCTTATAAAGTTGTTAAAGCGAGGCCAAAGTGGGACAGAGTGAGTAACTTCTTTTACAACAGCATATCTGCTGCTGTTCCAAATGAATATCTTTCTAAAGAATCAGATACTGGTATAGAAGGCGGCCATTACATATTTTATATTTTCACAGGAAATGTTGTAATTTTGTGGAAATTGTGAGATGAAGTGAAGTGAAATTATATAATGTGAATTGTAAATGTTATAACTTATATAAATTATAAATTGGTTTTCGCAAATATTCTGGAATTTGCGAATTTTGTTGACAATATTTAAGTCTTAATTTGGAACAGCGTGTAGATAGTTTTTTTTTTATTTTATTTTAAAATTACAGTAAATTTAAAAGGAATATGAAAAAACCAAAAACATGCATTTGACTTATTATTATGTGATCGCAACTATGATACTGAACACATTGAGAAAAGGATATAAGTTAAGCACTAAAAAACTTTTTAATGTACATAGAAGCGCATTAGAAATTATAAGCGCCGAAAGCATAATGATTTATGGGTTCGAATCTCGCCTGCCATTCGACTATTGTCGCTTCCCATATCCTAGCTTTGTTTGAAAGGTTAAGAAATATGGCTTAATATTTTTTTTTCAGCTTTCCAACAAGATAATCAAAGATAAGCCTCTTGAAATTTTTGGCCCGTGGCAAGTAAACGATTATGAACCACCTGTAGCCGAAAATGGTATTGTACCAAGAAACGCGTATGGAAACGTTGAACTGTTCAAAGAATGCATGCTTCCTAAAGGAACTGTGCACATCAAATGTAAGTGTTTCAGAAAAGTACCTACATAAAGTTTATAAACATCAAATTACTTTTAGTTATATACTATCCTCAATTATATGCTATACCATTATTATTAAATATTGGGATTAATATGAATTTGCCAAACTATGGCATCTTACTATCGGATGCTGCATTTGCAATCAACATCAAGTTAATATCTAGCTTTAATTCAGATAATATACATATTGTCACGTCATATGTAATACATATGTTCTGTGCCAACCTTACGTAAGTGAAAAAGAGGTAGGGAGATGATGATATATTGTCACTCATCTCACACCACACCTCACTCACCTCAGCCTATGATCGTCCACTGCTGGACGTAGGCCTCCCCCATTGATTGCATCATTGAGGGAAATATGCCATAATCGCCACGCTTGGCAGGCGGATTGGCGATCGCAGTATGTTCCACCGTACTAAGAAAAGAACGCTGCTGCCCGTCCTCCGGTGGTCTTTATATCCAGACTCAAGACAAACAGACATGTGCACACAAATGTTTGTCTTGGGTGGGGATCGAACCCACGACCAGCGGCGCGGAAGGCAAGTGTCTTGCCACTGCGCCAACCGGTCAGTCGTCATTCATCTGCTAGGCAAAATTTCACAGCAGTAACAAAACACAGTTTGTTCTTCGGACCTACAAGCAGTTTCACAGATTATTTTGTTTTTAGACAAGAAGGTGGCAAACGAGCAAGCGGTCACCTATGTGACCGCTACCCATAGGAATCTGCAACAAGTATTTACAAGTTGCAGATGCGTTGCCTACCTTTAATAGACAGAGGAAAGGATAGACAAAAAATGGACATTTCCTTCTATCCATCCCCTTCCCCGTCAAATCCTCTTTCCTTTCCCATCCTTTCCTTATTAGAAAAAGGTGGAAAAGGGAAGAGGACTAAAATTAGGCCTCCGGCACCTCACTTATCAGACGAAACGCAGAATACTTCTATTTTACACCTGTCGTTTATGAGGTCGTGGTATTTGACCGGCCGAGCGGGCTATTCGTGCAACATGTTGCTTTTGCGGACTCTACATTACTACAAACTAAACACATTAGACCAGTGGTGAACCAAATACCGCACGCAGGAGTTGGCCCGCGGGCCGTATTTTCCTGCATTAGACTATTGGTGCTATTTTAGACGACTTTAAAAAAGGAGGTTCTCAATTTGGTTGTATTTTTTTGTACGTTTGTTACCACAGAGCTTCGTCATTTTCGAACCGATTTAGAAAAAAAATGTTTATTTGGAAAGGAGGCATTCGCAAGTTGGTCCCATTTAATTTTGAATACCATTGAACCTTGGGCTTCGAAGATATACCCAAAATTGTTTATTAATTCCGATAATAGATAACATGTTTCAAAAACTTTTTATTGTCATTACCATCGAAACCAATATTGAAAATGAATCTTTTTTCTATTTCTTATCCTTTAAAAATCCTTTAATTATATTATAAATTTGAAGTGGCTTTTGTTCGTGTTAAAAAAATTAAATGATTATTCTATATTTAATCATTATGTTGCAATTATTTTAGTGCCTGGGTTAAACAGAGTTGCCAAGAAATTGAACATAGATTGCGCCCCGGCCATGACTGGATTTGATTTTAACGGTGGATGGTCCCATCCGGTGTACGATGGATTCGTGGTTTGTAAAGAGTATGAAGAGATAATAACTGAAGCCTGGGTCAAGGTACAGAAACAATATTTTTTTTTAGATATTACTAAATTAAAAAATAAAATATTAAAGATTTCATTAAATTAAGAAAATAGTGTTAGGTGAGAAATGATGGGCTATGGAAGATACCGTGTTAAATTATGAATATTGCTATTAGAAAGATAAAACAAAACCTCATGGTTTGCTTAGAAAAAAATATGTTGGTAGAGGTTGATCAGGAAGAAAACAAGAAGATGTTATGTTGATATTTTGCATGATATGGTACTATGGCAGCTGAAGAATCATCGCTTTAAGCTAATGTAAAATTAAAGTATTATTAAATTATTGCAAAACGTGTGGAATTAACTGGCAACAGTTCATACGTACTTATAAGTTCCTCAATAAATGTGAGCAGCAGCAACAAGAAACCCTTGACAACGTATCTTTTATCGAAACTCGGCTCTTCTAAAGATAAACTTTTAATATTTTCTAGGATCAAGAAGAATTGGAACGTAAAGAACGAGAGAAGATAGATGCAAGAGTTTACGGTAATTGGAGGAGGATTATAAAAGGTCTATTAATACGAGAAAGGCTTAAGGTTAAGTATGGCTTCGATGGCCCCACCCCTAGCACTTCACAGGATAAGAAAAAATCGAAAGGACCGCGCCTTGTTGTTAAGAAGACAAAATAAGTGTATGAAAATTAAACTTTAAAGCTCTTAATAGAAGATAAAAGGTACAAAAGTTTTACACATTTACTTCTAACTTTTATAATTATTGTTCAACATTTGGACAACCGTAAGGTAATAATAATAATAAAGTATACATTTTAAATGAACATTTTAAAGATAATGTGAATATTTCTAAGAAATGTATGCATTAACTTTCTACCTCAGTTTCCATATCTGTACTGTATTATTATTATAAGAATCAAGCAATATTATTCAAATAATATTAATGGCTTTCAATATTATGCAGAATTTATATGTTTTTATTTTCCTACTCAGCCAATGTGATAAATGTATTGTGATTTATGACATTTTCTTTATAACGAAAAAACATATACATCAATTTCCATATATTGTTATTTCACATTGTAATGTCTTTAGATGATTCTATTTCCTTGCACCATTAGATTTTTTGTTTAATAAGAAAAACCTTAAAATCTAACTCTGCTTCCAATTCTACTTTAAGATGAAAACAAATGGTTCTTATTTAATTTTAGATTGCAGTATGTTTTATTATCCAACTTTTACAAGCAATATAAGTTTTCAATTCTTATGAGTCGTTCAAATAGAAGGAAAAATTGAATTTGTAGCATTAGATTATTGTTTCTTTTATTATAGTGATAAAATCATATTTTTAAGTTCGTGTTATGTTTTACGATTATAAAGATTAAATTTGATACACCTTTGGTTCAACGAGATTTTAAATCTTTTTGCATAAATGTTCAACATTTGCAGTTGCTGAAAAATATGCCTGATTCAATCCGCCTATAACTATTTTTGTATCTTAAATCGTTTGTTGATTACTTTTAAGCAACTAACTTTTAATTTCACTATAAAAAGAACCAGTCTAATAATTTTACCAATTTTTATTTTTTGATTACTAACACAGGGCTGAGACTGAGTTAATTAAATTAACTTTGTTCTCTTATTTTAATTACTAAAATAGAAATCCTACACCCTTAAATAATGTCGCGGCTAAATCCTAAGTAAAATAAATCATCAATATAGTTTGATATTTTAATTTTAGATGTTTGCGATAATTATCTCAATGCATGTTTTTTTCACTCGAAAATTTGGAATTACGGGTATGTGTTTTGTTTAATAATCAAGAATCGGTAATGATATATTTCTACTGTGATCATTTTTGTTATTTTCTACTTTGTTGCCATTTTATGTTGTAATTTCCATGAATAGTATTTTTGCACTTAATTATTGTATTTAAGTTATGATTGTAATTAAAATATTTGATTCTTTGCTTTTGTTATTTTATTTATATGTCTATTTACGTGGACATTGGAATAAAAAACTGAAAATGGTTTTATTTATTTATTTAATATGAAAGTAATGAAGAATACTGCCACAAGATCTGCAATAAGCGGACATAATTTATAGATATAATTTATTTAGCAAGTTATAGCAAAAGCCTTAAAACATTTAGTTAACTCTAGCACAACTTATTGCTGTTTTATAATATGAAATGATAAAATTATATACAAAATCTTTGGTGTATAAAAATATGTATATCCACTTCAGATCTTTGTGATAAGATCTGGTCGGTCGAAACGATCACAACGAAATGCGATCTTTTTCCGTGTTTTACAGGATAGTTTTTATACCCACCTTCCGTTATCACAGTGTGATTTTATAGAAGGTAGGTAATCACAATGCCATATTTCTGTTTTTAAATACTTTTTTTTTAAATAATTTTATTGTTTATTATTCCTTACATACATATCTATAAAGTCTATGCACCTTAATCTACATATTTTATGATGAATTTATAAACTAAGGGCCCAGACACATTCATCGCAGTTTTGTATCTATTGAGGAAGGAATGTAACCTTTAATTTATACTATTCTATCATAAAATATTTCATCTTATAACTATCAATTTTGTTTCTAATCTCATTTGGGATCAACCATAATTAAAACCAGTTTAATATATGGTATGATCTAGGTATTACGTAACAGATTATATTGTCATGCATCATTGCATGTGTAGATTTATTAAGTCCAACTTCATAGTCTTTTAAGCCATGGTTAATGTGCCTGCGCCCATTCCGAATCCAACTCCCTTAGGTCCGAAGTTGCGGCCGTAACAGCTGCGGCAGTAAATTTCACCATTGGGACCGTCGTTCAGGTTTGTTGAATCCTGGAAAAAGGGGCAATTACTAAGCTATATTCTAACAGGTATAGTCCGTAACAACATCTGTTGCACGAGTGGCCCGCTCGACTGGTGAAATACCACGACCTCACAAAAGGTGTGAAATAGAATTATTCTGCGTTTCGTCTGATAAGTGAGGTTTTTCTGTCTATTAAAGGCATCTGCAACTAAAATGCTTGTTGCAGATGCCTATGGGTAACGGTCACTTAGATGACAAGCAAGTTCGTTTGCCGACTTCTTGTATAAAAATATAAGTAAATCGCTATATATGTACTTAAATGCCTTTATTGTATTGTTTGTCTTTGTTTTTAAATAAAATTTTATTTCCATCGTAGCAATTTTTACGTAATAACATTTAAAATCGTAACATTATGTTTTTATTGTATAAGTAGCTAATATAGTGATAATAATTAAGGGATAAAAGATGTGAACTAGTTTTGGAGTTGTTTGAATATGAGTTGTCATTAATTAAATTAATGACGGCAACACGTGCAAGAAAATATTTGGCGTCAACTGTCAATTATGACATTTTTAGATAGAGTTATAAAATAAATTAAGAAACAAAAAGTTTGTAAAAAGGTAATTGTAAAACGAAAATGGCTATAACTAAAATATCTTTGACATTTATTTTATTTACTTTCATTCCAATGCAAACGTGTATAGCCGAATTTTCAGCCGAAGATTGTTCCTCTTTGGGTTTTATCAAAGCTAATCTTTTGTGTTCGTCCTGCGATCAACTCAAAGATTTTAATTTAGAGCAACTCATTGAACATTGTAAGGAATGCTGCCACAATGACGATAATGCGACAAATGAGAAGAAATACGCACGCGCCATTCTAGAAGTGTGCACTTGTAAATTCCCAGCCTATCCACAAATCCAAGCATTCGTGAAGAGTGACAGACCGGCTAAGTTCCCTAACTTACAAATTAAATACGTGCGTGGATTAGACCCTATAATCAAACTTCTCGATAAAGATGGGATTGTCAGAGACACTGTTGCAATTGAGAAATGGAACACAGATTCTGTAGAAGAATTTTTAAATACACACCTCGAAAAGGGAGAAGATGATGACCGAAGTTATTTAAAAACTAATCAAATATAATTATCTACAGTCTTCTTAATTTAGTTCAGATTTTTTTTATTTAATACTCTGGCATAGTTGTGAACATCAAACTTACAAGAGACTTGTGGCAGTCTGCACAGGAGAAGCACCTTCTGTGCCAAGTACCATTCTTCGAGTGCATTTGTTCAGCAGCATAGACCGGGAATCCACAGCGTGGGCATCCTTGACCTTTAGCTGCTTTTGGTCCAGTGAATGGAAGTTGTTCAGTGCTAAAAAGGAAAAGTACATGTTAACTCGGACATAAGTTCAGTAAATTTTTAATTGATTTTACAACAATAAGCTAATTTTGTAATATAACAATAAATTAAGAACACTTGAACTTGACTTATTGACTTATTTTCACGTTCATTGCCTAATGTTCCTTTAATGTTTAATAACAAAGTTTAACTATATATATAGGTTATATATTTTTCAAATGCTAATGTAACAATTGTGGAGCATGCTACCTTCAATTATATCCTATTCACACACACTCTTCATTAGAGACTGTTTAGGCTTATATACCCTGTAGTTACCAAGCTATGCTATGATTTTTATCATCGTTAAGTATATTTGTTTTGGATTTATGGATGCCTCTAAAATGTTTCATCTTATTTCAAATTAATATACATACTATGTGACTGCAGGTTCAGAATCTGTTGATACAAGTGTTGGGGCATGGCCATAGCCAAAGCCCCGGGGTCCAAACAGCTTGGCATAGCATGCGCGGCAGTGGATTTCTTTGTCAGGTCCATCACAGGCCAGCATGGAATCTAATGGACGGTGGCATTCAGCACAGTTGAAGCATTTCTTGTGCCACATCTGGACAAAAAAATGATTGCTTTTTTGATACATATAGATAATTAGATTTATAATTACTGGAATTATATGATATTACTATATTTTATATTATAATAATTATGTTTGTAGTTATTGTTCTGTGTTATAATTTGGTACTTCTATAGAATCTACTTTTTGAATATTTGCATTGGTTGATTTTTGTACACAGTGACAACTCCTGTCAATTTTAATTATCTTATTAAAAGGTGGTTATCAGTTGCAAGTAAATCTTTGGTTTAAAGTCAGTCAAATCATCAACTGTATTAAGAAATACAATCTTTAATTTTTACTTACTGTTCCTTTAGCAAGTTGTTGTTCAGCGGCAAACACCATGCCACCACATCTGGGGCAGCCCTGACCCTTGGGTGCTTTGATACTGGTGGTGTCCGGATTGTAGTATGGACGGTTTGCAGAAATCTCATCCTCACTATTTAACAAATTGTATTACTGACATATTTATATAATGAATGATTAGTATAAAATAGAGATTTAAATTATTTGAGTAAGAAACAATTTTAAACTTACGTTAAACCATCAGTCTGTAAGAATCCAGATCCGCAAGCAAATCCATATCCATGGGGTCCCCACTTCTTACCGTAGCAGGTCTTGCAGTAGACGTCAGAGTCTGGGCCGTCGCAGGCGATGATCGAGTCGAGGGTCTTCGAGCAGTCGCGACATTTGAAGCATTTGCGATGCCATTCGCGTCCCTTGGCCAAGACCTGCTCCGCAGCATAGACGACGCCGCCACATCGGGGGCAACCCTTGCCTGGTGGCGCCTTAATAGCCGCCGTATCGATCACCGTTGTTTTAGGTGCTTGGTCCCTACAAGAAATGTTATGTTACAATATGCAGTATGTGGCTTCATTTATCCTTTTTCGAAGAAATAATAACGCTACTAACATTTTGTATATGTATATTTGCTATAATATCTTCATATTATGTATATGTTACAAATGTGATAAAACATCCTTTATCCATATGTTATTATAAAAATGGGTTTGGGCAAAAGTAGCCTTCCACAAACTGTGTTTTTAGTAATATAAATGGGTTAAACAGTACAGTGACTGACCGGTTGGCACAGTGGCAAGACACTTGCCTTCTGCACCGCAGGTCGTGGGTTCGATCCCCACACAAGACAAACATTTGTGTGCATGAACATGTCTGTTTGTCTTGAGTCTGGATATAAAGACCATCGCAGGACGGGCAGCAGCGTCCTTTTCTTAGTACGGTGGAACATACTGTGATGGCCAATCCGCCTACCAAGCGTGGCGATTATGGCACATTCCCCTCAATGATGCAGTCAATGGGGGAGGCCTATGTCCAGCAGTGGACGATCACAGATGGAGGTGGAGGAAACAGTACGCATTTGATATTTTGAATGAAATACTTTTTACATAACTTTTTTAATGGAAATGTCTGTCTTTGTCATAGTAAATCGATTATTTCGTTAGTATGTGTAAACTTTGGTATCAATTTAGCAATTCTTTGAGCGCGTTTGCGAATTCGTGATGCTATGCGTATTTTTTCAGGTCATATTGCTTGAGTGTCATCATTTGTTAAATAGCGACCAGTTTATTTATGGAAAATATCTTATATTCATTAGGTTATTAATAAGATACCGCTAAAATGAATTTAATTTGTGCTGTAAGACGGAACGTCTTTGCCCAGATTATATTTAGTCTGTGCGAGATCGGAGAGCGTGTTCTATTTTCAAACTGGCACGCCGCCATCGCTTATTTGTATTATAAACTGTTTTTATGAAAGTGACTATGGGATGAGAATAATACTGTCTTGTAATCTGAGAACTTCAACACGTAATAAGTGGCTTGTGGAAAACCTCAAATCTTTCAATTTGGTATGTCTTAAAGGAGGCATGAATAATATGTAAATTGAAACATTATCCCACATAATATGTACATTGTATTAAGAAAATTCTTTAGCGAATACGCTAGTTGAATTTCATTAATATTTCACTTCATATAGTTATTTGCAGAACTCATCATTAATTTTATAATTTACCTAAAATTCCTTCTGTATTTTTAAGTAGTTGCCAGTAATATTTGTACCAAAATAACATAAAAAATACATATCACTAAAATTGTTACTTACCCATTAGCGTAAGGATCGCTTTGGAGAACGCCAGCTCCCTTTCCATAACCATATCCCTTAGGACCAAACTTCTTAGCATAACATACTATAGGAAAAAATATAAAATTAGAACCACGAAAAATAATGGTGTGTGAAAGTCCAATGAACTGCTTTTAGTTTCTAATAAATCAATAAATTTATTATTTAAAATGTAAAATTGGGTTTATTTACTCAATTCGTAAGGTTTAAAACAAAATAAGATTGAGTGAACGAACCTTTGCAGTAAATATTTTTGTCGGGCCCCTCGCAACAGTTTGTAGAGTCCAGTCGTTTTAAGCAGTCGCCGCATTTGAAGCACTCCTTGTGCCACGCCTGGACATACAGTGAACAATGAGGGTATGAAGGACGCGTCATGCGAGGACAAACGTGGGGGCAAAATGTTACCACAATGACGCCGGAGGTTATCGCATAAACTGCTCTACATTGGGGACACTTGGTAAGCTAACGATCAAATACCTCTACAATATATCTCGTTATCTGGCCCATCACAATGCGTCATTGAATCAAGGATCTTGTGGCAAGTTAAGCATTTGAAGCAGTGCTTGTGATAGCCCTACGGTATAACAGTTTTGCTTATACTTTTATCTTAAGCACTTTTTAGATGAATTATGCAATCGAAGCTAATGTCTACACGTGCTTTGCTTAAATAAGTTATAAAAGATTGACGTGTTTCAGATTTCCACTTATTCTTTTGTGGTAGCTTGATATGATAATTATTTTTAAAGCATATTATGCGGAAGAAAACTCACCCGACCGCGAGCTAACATTTGCTCGGCGGCGTAGACGTAGCCGCCGCAGCGCGGGCAGCCTTCACCGGGCGGAGCCTTCGCTATTACGCGCGGTTCTAAACAGGCTCCATTGGTCCTTACGCCCCTGTACATACGTCTCAGGTCAACGTGCGCTCGTCGGGGCCCGGGGAGCAACGACGACTGAAGATATGTTAAAAGCCATCGGACGTCGAAGCTCTCCAATTGCCCTTATTTAATAGCTCACACGAATGGTGGCGAAGCGATAGTCGGCGGCGCACCTCCGCCGTAATGGGAGAAGGTAAGGCTCCCAGCCGCCCGCTCCGCTCCGGCCCGAGAAATAGCCGCGCCGTAACACTACACATTGACATAGAGGGCGCTTTCCTTATCCCATCACATATATTAGCTCCGATTAAAGCAACGACAAGCGTTAGCTGGTTGTTAGCGAGGGTCAGTAATGCGGAAAGTTACGATAGAGAACAGTGCCACGAGTTATTCATGCGTAGGGGTGCGGCTGGTGCGTTGCGAAGCCGTGCAATGGCTTACATAATGGTTTCCTCACCGTTGCTTCGCTGCACATGGTCGCCCGTTTAAGGAAAGGGGGAACGGTCAGAGCTAGAGCGCTCGCGAGCCAACGCCATCCCAGCGGTCGCGCGGTGCCGGACCGCGCCGGCCCGCGCGCGCTCCGACTCATCAATACAATTACTCAGTATTGGTGGTCGACTCTTTTATTTATTTTATGTAAATTATAAATATAAGACCGATAAACAAAATAAATTAAGCGATAGCGAATAAATAATCCTATCTAAAGTATTTAAGGTACAGTGGGCGGTCGCGAGGCGGCGCCGGAGGCGAGGTTGGCCGAGATGCGTGTCGGCGATCCGCTAGCTGCGCTGCCGGCTGCGTGCACTCAATTCCTGTTGCGACATAAACGGAGACTGGTCATGCACGTGTCAGGCGACGCGTAATGTACAGCCGAGCGCGCGCTCCTACTGTCTATGAGTTTATGTACACGCTGTTAATGTTGTTACGCACGGGCCCGGAGGCCGGCCTGTGACGGCCATAGATAAGGAAAGACCCTCGGTGGCGCGGGCGGCGGGAGTTCGAGGACAAGTCGTACTTACGCGTTCTCGCCCTTCAGATGATCGCCGGTGTCCATGGACAGGCAGCCGGCACCACCGCCGAAGCCGTAGCCCTTAGGTCCGAACTTGCGCGCATGGCACACTTTGCAGTAAAGTTCGCCTTCGTGTTCTGAGCAGTTGGTAGAGTCCAGCAATTTTTGGCACAGTCCTAAAATATTAAAAACGCTCAAAATTATTCCTTTTGGCGTCAATAACCAAATATTGTAAAGGAATAAATGACTAATTTTACTATAAATATAATAATAAGTAATTCTAAAACAATATAAGACGGTATATAGGACATTTAGCATTTTGATTTTATGACGCATAAATCGTATAATTTTTAAGCAAAGACAATATCTGGAGAGAATTATTATGAAAATGTCTTATTACGAATTTAAACTCCAAAAAGAATTCATTTGCGTACTGCAATGCCGTACTATTGCCGTACTTCAAAATATTGCTCTGTCCATCAATAATCGATTAACTATTAGGCCATAGTTTCCATTTCCAGTTGTCATATAGTTAGTTAGTGTTTAAATTTTTTTAAATGATTTCTATCAATTTTATGAATTCTTAGATTTAAGAAAACGTATACAAAAAAATAAAAATACTTATTTTGTTTTTCTTCGAACAATTATCAAATTGGTATAAAAAATAGTTTTTTTATTGCTTTTTCTCTAGCTCTCTCGCTCTTTTACGATAAACCTGAAGTTTGTAAATACTGACCGCACTTGAAGCACATCTTGTGCCATTTGAGTCCTCCCGCAACGCGCTCCTCTGCCGCGTACACGGACTTGCCGCATTTCGGACACTTCGGATTGTCTGCAGGTTTGAAAGGCATTGTGCTCGCTTAACTTATCCTGAAACAAATAAACATTGACATAAATAACATATTTTTCAATTTACTTCTTTGTCTGTCACTTTCGGGAAACTTTGCTATTGGTATTTTTAAGTAAATATTATACGATGCAAAGATGCGATTTCTTCAAAACTGAGCATACTTTTGCAGGCTACTTAAATTTTGGCACAGATATTAAATTTGCGATAGTAAATTAAAACTATAACACATGTTTTTCACAAAGTAATCCCTACATTCACTGTTTTATTTATTCATAAACGTAACACAAGAGGCGATGTTATAGAAATGTCTGACATAATATGTTCTATTTAACGCATCATTCTTTGGCCGAAATCCAAGTTGCCTGCAACACTTCAATTGCATCCGAACTGTCACTATTTCTCTACAAGCACATGTTACTGACGTCGTTCTGGGACCGCTGACTCCTTCAGAATGCTCTGAGAATTTCGAAAGGTTACCGCTTAGGGCGGGCCTCGCGTGGGCAGTGGCTGGGGCGCGCCTAATTTGGCCCGTCCAGGTAAAGTTACACTGCTGGAACCGAATTGCACTTCTATAAATAGACCATTAGGAAGAAGCCATTCACACGCGATTTTGTTATGATAGAGGAATTAATATCACTTTCACCACCTGTTCGTCGAGTCGATACGAGAGTCGTGCTCCCGGACGCGTTTACAGTGCAGGGCGTTGGTGCCTAAACTGCGGTGCGCGGAGGTCGAATGATGCGCGAGGGCAGCGAGCCGCCTTAGTCTATACGTGCGTTGCACACGGCCCCAGTGGAGGGGAGGGCGCCCTCGCCGCCCTCGCACTTTCATCCGCAACCCTGGTTTTCCAAACCCCTGGACCCACGCCTCCAACACTCGTTGTCTGGATTCTGCAATCAGATTTACGTCATATCAGGTATCATACTGTACTGAATAATTTGCACATTTAGCAGGTAAGCAACAGTCATTGATTATAATCACTGTCTGAAAATCTCGCATTAATAAGATCACTCAGTAGCTTAAATAATTCCAGTGTTCGTATCCTTTTATTTAATAATTTTATCTTTCTTTGCCAAAATATTAATTTTGATCAAGTTATGAATTTTTAATATAATTTTTATTATAAAAAAACACATTTTTAACTAGTAGCCTAAACAAACATATTGCTAAATTATACTACTTGTATACTGTAAGAACCACAAGTTTTTGGATATCTATAAGAAGTATAGGTTTGAAAGGTATGAAGTCAAATGATTAATTAACCATTTTTTGAAATCTTTCAAAACATCGTCAATGTCATTCTATATAACAAAAATATGTATAGCAGTTATACGATAAGCTATATATGTCTCTTCCTAAGAATCCTAACTAGTCTAGTACTAGTTAGGATTTTAGTAAAAGAGAAATTAAGTTGACGCGTCTCAGCCCAGAGGGTCCGTATATAAAATCAAGCGCTCGACAGTTTCACTAGAAACTTAGCAAAATTTAAAAGTTCATCATCATAGCAGATCACCGTCCCTATCCATAGCCTATCATCAGCAGGTAATATATTTGTTGAATGCCGAGTAGGGATAACTCCTCTTTAAAAATAGTAAACATAGTACCTATAAAAATAGTCTTCGCAATATTCCTAAGAATTGCCCACCATAAGTTATTTAAAAAAAAATGTACTTACTGGATTGGACAGAGGTCTATCCATGGATATTTGCCCTCAACTTTGCCTTCAATTTGTGTGAAAACTAATATTCTGATTATTTGTAATCATCGAATCATATGAATTAAAAATAAAATTTGTATTGTTCTATGCGTTTAACCAATACTCATTTCTTAACGTGATATTACTACAAATTCCAGGCACAACTAAGTATATCGTCGTAGACTGAACACGAAGCGCATTGTGATTATGAAAACACAAAATATTGCGGGAAGCATGGTCCACGGTATAACATCTAGTCTGGCTGTTCTAACTGCTTACGAACGTGGTACGAGGCTCTTGCGTACGAGATTCTTGCCAGTCTTCACATAAACATAGCATATTATGTTCCTGTCTTTCGCACTTTAATCTGAGTGTCAATTTTTTCACTTATACGACTTAGGAAAACACGCAAATAAATAAACTAACATCACGTCAGCAGACATTGGCATCTGTTTGACATGCCTGACATATTTAATGTGACGTCTTTGCTGATGATAGACGTGTAACCCATTGTGGCAATTTATTAAGGTAGTAGCGAACCCGCCCCGGCATCGCACGGATAGCAGAGAATATACTCGTACATATGTCTGCATTTTTTTTTCTCTCATACCACGTTGGCGTCTATAGCTTTTTCAACAATTACCTTATGCTAGTGTTTTATTTAACCAAATATTTACGTATTCCTTCTTTGTGAATCCCCACTCCTTAGTGAAATCTGTAAGAAATCAACAGATAAATATGGCGAGGGGATTTTGTTTTATTAACACAAGAGCACCCGGCCTCTATTTCATAACAGCTGTTGACTTTTTCGCTTGCGTGTATTTGTTATTATTTTGTTATCTTCGAAAGTATTTGTCAAAACAATTGAGCGCAAACAGGCAATTAAAATCTACATTTAATGTTCAAATTAACTAACATGTTTATTTGGAAAAGGATTAATAATGAATTCGAAAAAATAACGACGTAAACAGCATACGAATTTTAATTATTTTAAAAAAAGGTTATTGTGAAACAACCATAGAAGAAGACAGAAATATTCCACCCGAACCCCCAACATTTTAAGTATGTTTCATGGTGTAGCCTTCCTAAACTATGGAAGTCAAATTTTTGACGCTTTTTTGGAGGTTTCGTAATATGTTGTTAATTCATTTATACTAATTTTTAATTATAATTTACCTACGATACAGATAAACAATCCGGAATAAATTATCTGAATTATTGTTACAACCGTTTTTATTGGGTGGATCGGAAAATTATTGCTGTTTTCATGAAAAAAATTCAAAGACCCATTTTGTGTTTTACAAAATAGTTTATTTAGTAAAATAATATCCTTTACAGTCTATGACCTTCTGCCAACGATCTGGCAGACTGTTGATCCCATCAGCGTAGAAGCTCGGTGGCAGTGAATTAAAAAAATAATTTAAGAAGAACTTTTTTATCCTGAAGAACATTGCTTAGGGCCCGGAAAAGGTGAAAATCGATCGGTAAAAGATCTAGGCTATAGGCTGGATGTGGTGTTTTACCACACCCAACCTAATTCTAAGAGTTTTTGTCTTGTTATAGTTGCGACATGTGGCCTTGCATTGTCGTGCAGAAAACAGACTTTACGTTTTTGAGGGCACACTTTTTGTAATTGGTCGGTAAGTTTTTGTAACAGACTGCAATAATAAGAAGCGGTGATATTGTCTTTTATATGCTCTAATAAAAAAATTCTAAAATATTCCTGACTGTTCTTTAGAGAAAGATATCAATGAACGGCAATAATTTTCCGATCAACCCAATACATTTGTTGCGAAGGAGTTAACGGAAAATCAGAAACAGCTGAGATGTTTGTTAATTTCAATGTTCGTCGTAATCTAGATATTCTGTAATCTCTATTTAGTACTTCTGACAAAAATATCTCTTAAACATCATCAAAAAATTACCTTATGTAAATAAATCAATAGTCATAGCACGAAACGTTCCATGTCTTGAATATGATGGACTGTTGTCAAAGTATATGAGTCATGTGCCGATTACAGACAACTTTGAGTCAGATTTTTGGCAATGAGACGCGACCATAATAGCCCGCCGGCAATGACCAATGGTCCGAATAAAGACAAATACATTGTTGTGATGGTAATGTAGACAAGTGATGGTGATACGTTGTTCGCTGGTGACGCTTAGAGCGTGCACTCATCAGTACAAAAATAAACAACAAATTATAGTATGCTCCTTACGTACACAATTAGTCCAGCAGCATGTCACATCATATCTGCACGTCTGCCAACTTTACCGCACCTGCCTATCTATTAATATTTTTATTTTAAAAATAAGTGCCCTGCGTGCATTCTGCAGAGCACGTTTGTTTTTCACGGATGGAAAAATACATGGTCTAATAATAAAAGGTAATAGAGATTAACCTCAACCGATGCTATAAAGTCGCATTATCATATAATTGTAAGAATTGAGTTAATTTTATTTATCCGATCAGATTTATAGACAGAACTTAAGCCCAACAACTATCTATAATACATGAAATCGCCATTTTTCGCTTTAAAATAGAACGTTTAAAGTTCAGAATAACAATATGAATGCTGTGATTTATTTGGGTGTAAACAAATGATTGGAGGCGTTGCTACACGACGCGTACAAGCC
>DWLR01000675.1:0-23081 GCA_018246295.1 Papilio alexanor hazarajatica | reverse complement strand
GTTGCTATTATTAAATGTATTAAGAATCATTGGTGTGGTCACATAATGGTTACTTATTATATTAAAGGCCTTAAGTTATTACTTTATTCCTATAAGCGATGCTCAGACTAGCATAGACTTTAAACCTATAACAAATATAAGCAGTATCATTTAACGGTTTTAAATCAACATTAACATAGATAGGAACAAGTGATCGTTAAATAGAAAGGTGTTGAATAGTCGTCCCACCTCAGTGTTATCTATAACAATAAACATAGACGCTTGTAAAACACAATACTTCGAGTATTCGAGTATCGGCGTAGAGTAAAAAACTAAAATATTAATATGCGTAAATAAATTTTAGTCTTGTTTGAAATGGTTGAAAGTTAGATTTGAGTAAAATAAGGCTTAAGTTAAGACTTAAATATTTGATACCTAACCTTAAGAGTTACAACGAAAGAAAGTATTAAAATAAGAAAAAACTGTTTCATCAAGCTTTGCGATTAGAATTGATTGTAAAAAAATTATGGTTCTTACGACGGTGTTACATAGATCGGCAATCTGAGTATCATACCTACGCTATTACTAACATGTGCGCTATAAGATTGAAGATGAGCTGATCTCACAATAATTTAATGCGTATATGAAATATATGTACAGCTAGATATACTGATATAGTATAGTTGTCAATACAAATTAATGCTTGCATCACATTGTAGTCTGGATTAGAATAGCGAGTTGTTTTACATATTGATCACTATATCCCATTCTAGCACTAGGAAGTAAGTAACCTATAAAACATTATATGAGATATATACGTAAGATATAACAAATGCAAATATAAATAACTGAAAATGTTACCTAAATTATTTCAACGATTATTTGTCATTAGATGCTGAAAGATATTTAAAATTTGCTCTACATCGTAAATAAAACTTACGTTTTACAATTTTATTCATAAACATATGATTGAAATGTCAAAAACTATTCAAGCTTTACAAACTGCACTAAGAAAATGTTCTATGCATATTTTAAAAAATATTATGAATCGTGTTTGTCAAATGCATGGACGGAAATTGCGAGAACGAATTCCTCACTTGAATTTGAAATTTAAATTTATTACTTATACAGCTGAAAATAATACTAATACTGGATGCAACCCGTATGCCAGGGAATATTATTAAAAGTCATGAGATATAAAATATAAAAAGCACGAGTCGAGAAGGGGGTTGTATTACTTAGAGCTTTTGTCATTTTTCTTTTAGTTGAGGCAACAACGGCTCTACACCCAATTGGGGTAAATAACTATAGTAAATTACCTTTTACTGGTACAAATAGTTGGACTGAAAATTTTAACATTTGACGGTAAAGGTTCAGAGGTTTCATAGATGATATGGTTAAAATAATGAATGTTATTTTTTAATAAAATGCAAATTTTGTAAATAAATGTTACTTACATTTGTATTACCCATTACATTGTAGTTGTCGAAGAACGGACTCGAACCCTCGACATTTTAAATTTTTTTACGTTAAATAAAAAAGAGAAAGATTGCACATTTTATTGATACGACTATTATAAAAAAGGGATCGGTCGTTTCTTTTTATTCTTTTGATCTTCTTTTGAAAAAAAGAAATGTCGTGGCTGTAACTGGGTGTTTCTTACCATGAATTGGTAAGAAACTTTGATGGAGCGAAGCCCTTTTCATTTATCGCGTCAGGACGGCCGGGCAGTCAATGTTTGTAACGAATGTCCCCTTTTTACTCTTCTTAGCTACGCAAGTAGTTCAACTTATGTAATAGAATATATGTTCAAGTGGTATAAAAGGCCTTTTATTAATATTACTCTAGCATTTTTTTTATTTGTTTTCTTTTACAAAACTTTAACGTGTTCTCTAGGTTTGAGGTTAAGAAAATTAAATGTTTCAGAAAGAAAATCCTAATTATTTTAAATCTACATTATCATAACATTTATGCGATATTAAAAATGAATTAAACTACAGAAACAAATAAAAAACAATGTTATTAGATTGTATCTAACATTTATTACGAGATTAATTATTTACAATTTATATTACGATCATAATACTTAATATAAGCCCATTGACCACGACTGATGAAAATATTTATTTACACCACGGCTTAGTTATTTCTTATTTATTTCCAATTTGTGGTACATTTGCAATGCGAAGAAGACCATAAAGATTTTACTATTTCTCAATTAAACGCAACCTGTAACATGATACAAATTTTGTATTGTCGTTCTCATTTGACACTATTTTCACTACTCCGTTGACAATATTTCCCCTAAAGTGTTCAGATTTCCTGTTGCTTCAATATGTCTCGCTTCCTTTCTTGACCCGCTTCAATAGAAACGTTGTGCTTGTAATGATTGAAAAAAAAAAACTGGAAATTTACTTTTAGAGAATATATTATTCCTTAGTTCTTTACAGCAGATTTTGTCTTCGGCGTTTCGGTAAATAAAGTCCTTCAAGATATGTGCATCAGTGATTACAAATTTATTTAAAAGAGAAAAGGAAGCAAGCGAAACGTTGGGAACATTAGTATACCAAGTCTTCTTTTTCTGATTTATTCATATATTCAGTGTTTATAGCGTTAGTTAGTTCTATTCATAAATAACGCTTTGATAATTATGTTTTCGTGTATAAAATAATTGGGAATGACTCATACGGATCGTAAGTCCCGACTGGACAAACAACTTTATTGAAAGACATTTTCATGGGTGCAATAAATAATAAATAAGATTAGATTACGCTTTTGCTACTGTGTTATAGAGGTAGAATTTTACGATAATTTTTTTTATTGCTTACTTGTATGAAAGGAGTTTTAGCTGTAAACACGGAATAGGAGTGAATATTATGATATCAAGGCCGTAAAATTTTCTATCACAGTCGCAAGTTTGGGGGTTATTAGACACTGAGTTTATTAACATTATTTGATCATGATTATAAGATCTATACAAATAAAAAGAAGTCAGGATTTTCTCTTATATCGAACACCACATATTCAATTCCGATTAATTTTATACATTTTACAGACTTTTTTACGTAACAAAGGGGGCAAACGTTAATGGTCACCTAAATAACCGCTACCCATAGACATCTGCAACAAGCATTTGGTAGTTGCAGATGCGTTGCCTACCTTTAATAGAAAGGGGAGATAGACAGAAAAATTAACATTTTCCTTCTATCCTTCCTCTTCTCCGTCAAATATTCTTTCTCTTCCTACGCTTTCCTTATTATAAAAGGATGGAAATGGGAAGAGGATTAAAATTAGACCTCCCGCAGCTCACTTCTCAGGAGTGACACAGAATATTTTACTTCGCGTCAGTCTTCTGTGAGGTCGTGGTATTTCACCGGTCGAGCGGCCTATTCGTGCAACAGATGTTGTTATTGCGAACTCTACCACTGTAAATTTTATAATATAGAATATATTATATTACTAACATAATAAATATATAATTCATTAATGCTTGGTACAGTACGACACCATATGTCGCGTAAATTCGTCATAATGAACATCATCCACTCAAGCGAGACGTCACGCATCTCGATCTATCACGCATTTATGTAAATATCGTCATTTATTTGTATAGAATTTATAGGATATTCTTTTGGATAATCCTTTGGGGGCAGTTTAAAACTGTCCTTCAGGTAAGAGAAGCGATGAAAATTGTAGAAGTATTCGGTCCCGTCGGGCGAGTATTGCGGGTATAGGGTGTAGGAGGGGAACTCAAACTCTGAGAGGGAGTCCGCGAGAGCGTGCCGCGCGAACTCTTGCTTGTATCGTCATGACTGTTCCCGGTACGACTGCCTCTTCGTGCACTTCTCCTTCAGGATGTAGCACAACGCGATCGCTATCAACACAGCTATCGCTATTGCCATGCTTATGCTTATCCATATTATTTCTTCGTTGATGCCACTCGTGGACTTTCCTGCAATCAATTAAGCTACTTTAATAACATTGACTTCTATCGGCAAATTAATATGATAATTTCATAATACAATTTTAGTCAGTTATAAAGTTGGATGTTTTTCCTTGGATTGTTACTATTTCGTCTGGGTATATACTATCTGCATTGGGTCTATATCTATATTTGTGCTTGGTTTAACTTACCTCCCATCTTGTTGGAGTAACCGCCCATTTTGCCGGCAACCCGCGCCGATGTGCCACCGGCCACTGCCAGCACGACCACACTCGTACGCATACATATTCGACCTGATGGACAGTAAGACATCTCATATCATCTCATCAAAAACTTCCTATTTGAAAACACCAACAGTTATATCTGAATTTAACACCAAATTAACCATCCTTTCTTCTTTTTCTTCTTACTTTTACTTTATTTCTTCCTCTCTTATTTAAATCTTTTTCATATTACTTTATGCATTTAGTTTTAATGTTATGTCCCAAATGTTCTCAGTGAGACTAGAATGAGGAAACTTTGGCATTAATCTGTAAATTTTTACTGTGTGTTTAATTTTTACTCTATTGTTTCTGTTTGTATATATCCTTAAATAAATAATAATAAATAACACCAGTTGAATTAAAGAGAAATGCTCACTCACCCACAATTATTACCATTTTGTGCGAAGTAAATTATTTTGTGCTTAACTTGCGAAGTCCTTCAAACGTTTACATTAAAAGTCACACTTTTTGGTTTAATCTGAAACAATAAGAGTTTGTTATTAGCAATGTAGTTTTACCATAGACATGGAAACATATTTTAATTAATGATGTAAATAATTTGGACCGAGTCCAAAATTCTGCCGTATACCAATAATTTTTCTTTTGCTTAATATTCTACAAGCGTGATCACTTTGTGAAATCAATTCTCGGTAACAGTACCCGAGATAATTTAAGAACCTACAATAAAAAAGTCTACTTTTTCATTTTCACTTTTCTATAAATATACAACCTAAAATCTCTTAAAGAAAAGAAACATAATAAAATAAATGGAAAAATGTGCAGGATTATCCTGATCTTGAAATGGAATGGTACATACGAATGTTACATAAAACTAGGTGTTGCTCGTGACTTGGTTTCTATGGCATTAAAAAACACTGTGTATTGAAAAAAAGTTTATATATATTTCGCAAAATTTATAAAAACTTTATTTTGTGTTATTCGTAGATAAGCTCAAATAAAGATTAATCTTATTCTTCTCATTTGCGAGTCGACTTATTGTTTATAGCTGTGCCCGCGATTTCGTCCGTGTGGAATTCAATAAATATTTATTCTTTCGTTCGTCAGGATTACTCAAAAATTTCCATGCCCGTATTGGTAATTGTCCTAATATATTTTAATAGACTTCGAAGTGGTTAACACGAGTAACGAGTTTAATTATAATTAACATTGTTAAATAAAATGCAACATATAATTAAAAATCATTGTAAAGCTGTAATTTGTGCTTGGTGCTTACCATTATAAGCTTACCCTTTGTCAAATTTGTAAAATAATACATTTTGTTACATACTTAAGTGTGGCGAAAAATAAATAACGGTGTTATTACCAGTTCTAATTGGTTTAAATTTTGTATGTTCATTTAGTTATTTTTCATTAATAATCTGGTCGTATCTTTTATAAACGTGTATATTGTTTATTAAATATTTCAAAGAAAGTAAAAGTAAAAAAAAAACAAGTAATTAATTTATCATTTTAGTAATGCCTAAGAGTAATTATTCTTAGACATTACTCATCTCACTGCCTTTTTCCCACTTGCGTAGGGTCGGCACAGTATGTACTACTCTTCCATATATCCTGGACTCTACTGTAGTTTATACTGTTACTGGTTTCGCTAGAGGTTTACGGCCGGCCGCCTGCCTGACGCTAACCCTCCTCGGGAATGAGACTCTTAGACATTACTAAAAAAGATAAATTACGCTCCTACGTACAGTACAATACGTGTTGGTAATGCTAAGCGTAAGAAATGTTGTTTATGATATTTTTCGTTGTAGCTTATACTGCATCCGTTTTTCTAAGAGTTTGTAGTTGTATACTAGATAAAACTAGGAATACTAGGAAGTATAACTTTGTATATCCCACTGTTGGGTAAACGTCATCGCTTCAAATTTATTAAAGTAGCAGCAGTAAAGACAAAGACAGATCTAAGCATCCCATTTAAACTAATCTCTCTTTTACGTGAACATAAATAGGTTAATGGAAATTTTAATGTGTTATTCTTTCGTCACCAAATTTATTCGTAGTTCGCGATATTTCGCCATTTCATGACGTATTCGTCTCAAGCGCAAGTTATTTCTTTCTTTTCTTTTCAGTTGAATTTTATACAAATACACCAATTAAACTCTCCTTAAAACTCCTTAAAATAAGAATATTACCATCAGCAGACATCAGACAAAAACGGGGGAGCCTTATAAATTTCCAAGAATTAAGGTGGCATTGGATTAATTTTGGTGGCGATTACTCTGATGAGTACTTACTAAATACTACGATTGCATTGATAATTTAAACCCAAGAAGGATTGGCATCAGGCAGGCGGTCAGCAGTAAAACTATAGCCAAAACCAGTTGCAGTATGGACTACAGTAGAGTCCAAGATATATGGAAAATTGGTACATACTGTGCCGACCCTACGCAAGTGGGAAAAGGGCAGGGAGATGATTACATTGATAATTTCTTTCCATTGTAAGAATATTAAATACACATTTTTAATGACGAGTTGTTAAAATCATTAAAATTTCTCGAAAATCATTAAAATTACAATTATTAAACTTGCATACCCGTTATAGAGTAAAATAAGCAAAGCCGTAATCTGACATAAATATTAATTTTATCCTCTAGTTAGTGGAAAATTACATGCATCATCTGGTGTCTAGACTTCGTTTTACATTAGTGGTATTCAAAAGACTATCAAATATAATAATAGTTTATTCTATGTAATCTGACAAACCTCGTAGCCCAGAGTGCGACTGTGCGGCTGTGTAGGTTATTTTATCAATAATATATAATAAATAAAGATATATGAAAATAACAAATATTTTAGGTCTGTTATTTTATGTGAGAAGGACGTAACCGAAATACGGGTTATTTCATGGTTAATGACTACCGCTATCGCCTTCAATATCCGTAATTATAAAAGTTACTGGTGCGCTAACTTTTCTATAGGAAAAGGAAGCAGATTTTTTTTCAAAGCTTATTCTAGGGTAAGGTTAAGATAATAAGAAGAGAAGGAGTTTGCTGTACCTATTTACCTCGATTGGATTGAAGTATGAAAATCAAATTTCAGTGTATGTACAAGTATAGATCTGTACAGATACACATCAACATTTCAGTAATACTTCATTATCTAACTCAAAAGTAAGTCTTTAAATATTTAATTTTATCTATGGTTTAATATAATATAAAAACTGTTTCATATCTCCAAATTCACACATTTAATATAAATCCTTATATTCGTTACATATGAAACTTTTAAAATATTATAAAACGACTAGACGCGTAGACTGTTGACCCGATGCTAAGTGAACGACATAACAATGCAGGGTTCTCGGAATTTTGATATACAAATTCAAATATCCAGCCAACCTTGAGGCACGAGAAGAAAAGTCTCGGGAGCCTGGTGTTTTAATCGTTTTTGAGGTTTTAAATATGGATATGTAAATATTAACTGCATATCCTTATGTAAAATCAGAGAGTCCTATCATCAAACTTTTGTTAGAAAATTTCGTTTAAACTAAAATCACTGGAATAAGGCAGTAAAGTGTAATAGTACCATTTTAATTATAGTATATAAATTTGTTTGTACTATAACTAATTGAATTAGAGATAGGTTAGGGGCTTATTTTGGATAATGGGCGCAGGGCCAGCCAACGTAGGGTCGGCACAGTATGTACTACTCTTCCATATGTCCTGAACTCTACTGTAGTCCATATTATAAGTGGTTTTGGCTATAGTTTTTACGAATAGCTGCGTGCCTGCCGCCAAATTTTACTCGGGAATCCACCTCCCCTTCCCATCCTTTCCTTATTAGAAAAGGCTTAAAAATGTAATTTCTTTTCTAATAAGGATAATAATCTTTTCTTTAATTTAAAATTTTGCTTATCCTGTATTTATGAATGTGTTGATAAGAAATAAAATAGCATGCAAATCAAGTAAATAAGTTAGGTTAAATAATCTACATCTAAAAACTTTTTTAGCAAAGCCGTTCTATATTCAGTGTAGTTTACTATAAGATTTATCTTTCCGCTAGCGTCCTACATACCTAATCTCCTTGCCACCCTTTGACCTTTGACCTTTCTGCGGTTTCTTCGCCATTGGCCAATCTTATCGCTCGTTGGACTCGAATTCACACACAACTTTAATACATACAATTTATTCTGCTTATTGTTTAAGGTTTTTGTCTTATTTTTTTTATATGAGAAGGGGGCAAACGAGCAACGGTTCGCCCAATAACAAGCGATCACCGACGTCCACGGACATTCGCAACACCAGAGGAACCGGGAATGCATTGCCGGCCTTTAAGGAAAAGATACGCTCTTTTCTTCAAGGACTCTAAGTCGAATTTGTTTAGAAATACCGCTGAAGACACTGTTTTACTAAAGTAACAAATAGCTGATTAAATTATTTTTATAGGAATTTTTACATCATTAGATTTATATTGATAAGTTGTGTTTGTTTTACGGCAATTTTTAAATATTTTAAAAGCATTACTAGAGTTACCCCTAACAAACAAGGAATAAGGTAAAACGAGATAAAAACGCAATGATCCGTGCCAACGTAAAATTACGGTCTGTACTTGTTTAAGCAGCGGGTGGTCTAATTATTTACCAACACCTATCAACATCCACAATATCAGATGAGTTGCCGGCCATTAAGGAAGCTGTTTCTTTTATGCAAAAATGATTACAGAGTTATGATAATTTATCGTAGTTATCTATAGTAATCTTAAACTACAATAAATATGCAACACTGAAATGTACCTGGCAATTCAGACTTTCTAATATAAAATACATAAAAATAAAATAAATTTTCTGCCACGGTGTGTACTATAACATTGTATGTACGTACATTTTTAAGAGAAGAATGTAGTCGAGTATGAAACTACTGGTACAATATAAAAATATCTGTTGTTTTTTTTTTAAACGTCCAGGTAATCGAAATTTTAAACGGAATTAAAATTAAAAAATTAAATAAACTTAAATAAAAAAAACGGACAATATCTAGACTATGTCAAAATGTAACATATTAACAGACAGTTTATCTTTCCAAAGATGGCTTGGTAGAAAGGAAAATTTCCCCTATGTATAAGATTTTTTATAGAAGAAAGTGACCAATGAGCAAAGGTCACCTAAGTGACAGCTACCTATTGACATCTGCAACAAGCATTTGCAAGTTGTAGATGCGTTGATTACCTTTAATAGACAGAGAAGGGGGATAGACAGAAAAATGGAGGTTTTCCTTCTTCTATCCATCCCCTGCGCAGTAAAATCCTCTTTCCATTTCCACCCTTTCCTTATTAGAAAAGGGGGGAAAAGGAAGAGAATGAAGTCTGCTTTCAGATATAATTAGTATTATTAGTAAATACAAAATTTATTTGGTGTAAAGTCGATACGTATTAGTTTAGTGTCATTCATTTCAAAAATATTTAATTAGGTAATTTACGAGTACTTACCACTTAAAGAACCACTTATATGTAGTATACTACATATCTGTCTACTTCCAGAACCCTATGCCCTTCAAATGATCTTGTAAAGGCCGCATACATACATAGTCACTAAGCGAGTGAGCAAGATCTTTTGACCGCATCCCCACTCAACATCAGGTGGGATCGTGGTCAAGCGCTTGTTTATGCATTTAAATATGCTAATATGTCGAGAATAGCTGTATTATCACAACTTCTGTGCTAGATTATCAGTGATTTATAACTGAATCTTCCATATCATAACTTTTTGCCTATCGTTGACCCACGTATGCCCGTATTTATAAACTTTTATAAGCCTCTGGTTTTAATATGAAATGTTAATAACAATTTTACAATATGTATTAAGACTTTTTAAAGATACATACAATACGTGCACTGATCATTTGTAGATAATTTAATTCGCTTTACTGTTTAATTAAAACATCGAATAAAATATTCCACCCGCAATACTCTAGTTACCAACAAAAAAGATGGCGACTCGGCCATCTTAATGGGGGTAAACTTAATACACATTAATTAATTCTAAAGATCTTGGCATCTAGTAGCACTTTCATTAACGAAACGCTTAGATAGGACGATTTTTTAAATAATTTTATTTTGTAATAAAAATATTTTAAAGCTTGAAATTTTAAGAAAGAATTTTGCCGCGATCTAATTAAAATTTTAAAACAAATTATAAATCTTCTTCCGTTTATCGACAATTCTTTGTAAGCTCGTCTGGTAAGCCTGCCGACCATATTTCTTCTTTCGTAGCAAATCTTCGTGTCGCCAATACATCTTTTCTTCTCTTTCCAATGCCAATAGATCTTTTCTTATTTTTCCAATGTCACATTTCAAATACCGTGGATATCGCTATCCTTTTATTTTTTATTTTATTGAAGGCAAAGAAAGTGACGAACGAGAAGGTCGACGAAAAAATGTATTAAACAAATTACAGAGAGGTATCCGTCAACAAGGTTTCATCGATGAAAAAAAGTTAAATGAGATAATACGTAAGACGATCGTGCGTACTTCTCGTAGCTGATATTACAAAGGACAAAAATTATATACGTCAAATTAGGTTGTAGACATCAACGTACTCAATACCCTGCTTATTATGGAGCCCAATAACTGGTTTTAACAACATGTTAAAATTATGTTAACAAATGAAAACACAGTTTTCTTATTATAAATGAGTTGGCTACGAAGTTATTACCCTTGGATATGAATCGTAAGAGGGCTATAGAGTTTTAGGAACCGTACGTACCAAAAAGCCCCCAGACTAACTTAACTACATTATTTAATTGCGGCAATTCGTAGGACGTTGTTCAGAAAGCGCTTTCAACCATTAAATTATAGTCATGACCAAATGAGTGCTCACGTATTAAAGGATTGAAACTGTTTCAGTCTGCTTGCGAAAGCGATTCTATTGTCCCAAACGACCGAACATATCTGTACATGAAGATTATCATTAGTGATACTAATGATAATCAGTGTCATTTTGAGTGGTATAATGAAATCCCTACATCTCGAGATTTTTGTCAGTTTGTCTACTAATAGTAATTTGTTGTACACATGACTATACACATCAAATTGCTAGGTTCTATATATTATAGATATATAGTACAGTGACTAAAGAGAAATATAAACTGTGAAGTAAATATAGATTTTACATGATTTCACAAAAGAAAATATTTTGAATTGATTTGACGCAGCAAATGATGCGTACTTTTGCTGAATAACTACTGATTGATTACTAGAGCATAAATAAACATTTACTGACAAGTAATTTTTGGAGCTTTAAATTTACCACGTTTTTAATTTTTGTATAGACTACAGTCAACATTCTGTTTTACAAAACAAACTAAAAAGTAGAGTAAAATATTAGCGGTTATTATTTATTATCATTAAAGATAAGGTAAAAAGCGTAAAAAACGTAAAAAATATGTCTAAGTAAATACTTACTTAGACATATTTTTAAAATTAATGCTTTTTAATATTAATAAAAAAAATTAAAAAGAGAAACAGTAACCTCGATCTCAAGAAGGGTAGACAGATGTAGTGCCGCTTTTTTACTGACTGCTATTTATTTATTAAGTTTAAGAAAAGAAGGTTTTTTCTGAATTGAATTAAAATTTATTTAACACTAGCTGTTGCTCGCATACATGTAAGCATATACATATATCTGCGTGAAAAACGTTCCGCGGAAACCGTACATTTTTTCAGGATAAAAGCCTAAGTGATGTTTCAGACTATAATCTATCTCTGTGCCAATTTTCGTCCCGATCTGTTCAGCTGGTGTGGAGTTACCTGGTGACAAACGTTCATCCAAACGTTCGCATTTATAATATAATGATTTTTTTACCCTCCGTATATTTTTTGTAATATATACTATCCTATATCCTTCCCGATACCTTAAATCATATGTGTACAAAGTTTAATGTTGATGGTCGGTTAAATAGGTTTTATAAACCCTCCCTCCTTTTACCCCTTCAACCCTTTTTTCGCAATATAATATAGCATATTTCCTTTCCTATGGTCAAATCTATCGTTTTACCAAATTTCCTCAAAATCAGTTTAGTGATTTAGGCATAAAAGCGTAACAGACAGACAGAGCTACTTTCGTATTTATAACATTAGTAGGGATTACGAAGAATGAAAAAGTATCTAACTTATATATTCAGTTCTTTTTTCACTAATCTAAATAAATAAAAAATAAATAACCATTTTATAGCCAGAAAAAAAAAACAAAAACAGAAACACAACCTAACAAAGTGCATATAAAAAAAGAGAAAGTTATCTTGAATTACGCCCAGTTTCGCAATCGACTAATAGATTTAAGGAGCCCGTAAAGAAATTTAAGTTTCAGTTTAATCACTGACAAAAAGTCACCTAAAATCTTAGGAAGCCCTTAAAATATATGGACTCGATATTTGTCGGTGACGGTTCATTTGTTCCATTATTATATAGTTGATCAAATAACTAATCAAAATTTACTTAAATCGCCGCATACTTTTAGTTAAACGGGATTTTATTTACGCAATATGTGATAGACTTCTTAAAAGATTAAGATTATCCAGGGATACTTTATTATTTTTGAGGAGTAAAAAAGAACTTATTTTGAAAATTCTGGTAACAGATTTTCGGTCATCTAGCGACTACGGTCGTAGTTAGGCTAAGCAACACTCTGAAATATTTAAAAGCAATTTTTTCGCCCGCTTTGAGATAAGCACGAAATCCCGTCAACCGAAACGACCAGCCTAAGTAAACTACATAATCAACCGATTAGACAATATAGATTGAAGGTCAAGTTACATTGGCAATTTCAAATGTCTATTTTTAACTTTGTATTATCTTTAAACCATCATCATTTTATAGAATATCATACAGTAAACTTAAATTTCATCCCAATCAACTAGTCATTTTATAGCATTTTTTCTGAAGAAATGTTTAACGTAACGCGTTAAATTTATATAACTTTTTTATTTACGCACTGATTAAAATGAAACAAACACGTAACTTTCACGATTGGAGCTAATAAGAATACATTGGTGAAAACCGCATCCAAATCGGTAAAGCCGTTTCTGAGAGTAGCGCGCACAAACTTACAGACATACAGATAAAAAGACAAAAATATTAAAAATCGTTATTTTGAGTTCTATAGCATAGGTAAAAGTAATAGTTTTGCTAATTTATTTTCCATGTACAGACACCGATCAGTTACGATTTTATTATATGTATAGATATAATAAAATCGTAACAATATGCATTCTTAAAATTTAAATTTACATGTTTTTTATAGAAAAATAAAACATTTAATTTTAAAAATACCTGAAAGACAAAGCTCGAACATTACAAACTAAAGCGGTAATTTCCTCTTTTCTCGCCGCGAAACACTTGGTATCGCTGTTAAGCACAATAGACACTTCACGTTTTCTATTGAGAGGCATTGAAAGCTGCGACCCGGTTCATTTTTACTGTGCGTTTGTTCCGGAGAAGTTAGTGCGGAAGGAGTTGATAACGAAAGATTAACAGACATTCAACCGGGACGACGTCCGGGCGAGCACTGGACGCTCGTCTCGTCTCCCGGGTGTGCCTACCGCGCCCTCTTGTTCCCACGCGTGTTGAATTTGTGGAGATATTTTCATGCCTTCACCCCTTTATTCTTTTTATGCTGGTGCACCCTTCACCCTTTTGCATAATATCACATTTAAAGAAATGTAGGTACATTATTATGGTTGTAATCTAAATTAAAGCATTGTGAATTGGCCCGATTTTGAATTAAAAATTTATGAGTAAAACATCATAGCCTTCTCTATGGTGTTTTTAATCATAAATCTCGTCCCTCTTCTCGATACATCCGATGTACCTCAAAAGTAATTTAAACGCTAGGCTACATTTGTTAGGGACAACGTATTTAAGTTTTGAAACATTAAATAAAAAAAAACTAGCAAAAATTAAACTCAGATCGTCTATTAAAAATGTCAGTACATATTTTACCCGACACTATAATGAACACATTTAAAAAGTTTTTAAGTAGAGACCGTGTTTTAATCTCTGATCAAACACTGTGCCAAAATTTTGTTTCATGAAAACTCAATTTTAACTTTTCATATAGCATTGTTGTTGAGAAATAACAGCACAGATCATACACATATTTTATAAATTCAGTATGAAAAAATATAATGAAAAAATATAAATATTATAAGGTAACAAATGTTATGAACAATATGTAATATTTATTCAAAGGCACTACGCGTGAGTAACAAAACGAAACAGTATCCCCGATATTTTTATGGACGTACAATTTTTTTTTTATTGCGTGATCCTTCTTGACAAATTCGGCATTTTGAGATTGAATACATTAAATTTATTGGATCGTTTACAGCTGATATAGATTTTCTCACGTATTTTTTTCGCCTTTTTAAATTTAGACTTTTCAATAGTTCATTATTCATTCGTGTGCGATGTAGTGTGAGTATGTATATTGCTCCATAATAATAAAATATAGCTTACATTACTTCGGGACAACCCTTATCTTAAATATACCCTTACGTTACGTTCATTATAAGACTAAAGATTGCTCAAAAGATCGCTCAAGCCTTGCTTGAAGAATTGTTAAAATTAAGGACAAAGGACCGGAAACATTTCTCGCAGAACGAATGACCGATACGATCAGTTGAGTTTTAATTTAAGATTTATATTGATTTCGTGTATAATAATATCATGTTACTGACATGGTTAAGTTGATTTTATGCAATGAATTTGCATAAAATAAACTTAACCAGCTTTTGCGCTTGAAGATTGTTTGGAAATATTAATTCAGTTAGATCACTATGTATGACAGCCTAAAGTAATTAACTGAATTATTAATATGTTAATCTTCCTTTGTCTACACTAAAAGAGCTTGCTGCCTCAAACCAGCTTAAATTATAATTAAAACTCTACCATATCGGGAAGGCTTAATGACGGAAACATATTTTTTACTTTTTCTTTTTCGACTTTTTGGGTTTTAGCATGGCAATAAGTATGCTGTTTTAATTCTATAGCTGTAATATACTTATTATTATTATATACAGTACTATTTTATTTATATTTTATTTTATATTTTATTTAAAAAAAATAGCAGCAATATACATACATTTTAAACAATCGGATAGTCTAATTGAGTTGTAGTTCCTAATTTTAAAGATACCTTTGATTCGTTTATCACAATGAGACCAATTCTATTAAATAGGAAGGAAATTGATTCTATTATAGGTTGGCGCAGAGCCAAAGAAAACGTCTATAGTAATAATGTATTAGAAATAAAATGTTGTAGTAAAAATACCCTAAACATAAACGAAAATTTTCAAGTTGAATAAATAATTGTTTAACCGAGCTAAACACGACTTAACACAAATACTAGTAGTTTTAAAATAACAAAACTTCAAATGTTAAAAAATAATGTGTTATTTATAGGTTGTTATATTGAAAAGAGTCTATTTTTTATAAAAGACAAGCAGTTTTCCGCAGCTTTGCATGCGTTCATTTCTTCTGCGTTCATGTATTTTTTTGTAATTTTATGGTACTGGCACGAGTGGCCCGCTCGACCGGCAAAATATCACGATTATACAGAAGACAGGCGTGAAGTTGAAGTATTCTGTGTTTTATCTGAGGAGTGAGGTTCCGGAGGCAATTTTAGTCCTCTACCCCTTCGAACTTTTTTAATAATGATAGGGTGGAAAGGGAAAGAGGACTTGACGAGAGAGGAGACAGATAGGAGAAGAAAATGTTCATTTTTCTGTCTATCCCTTCCTTTCTCTGTCTGCTTGCATGCTTGCTGCAGATGTCTATGGGTAGCGGTCTCTTAGGTGACTGTTTGCTCGTTTGCCACCTTCTGATATAAAAAAATAGTCTATAACCATCTACACACAATTCCGCGTCGATTGGTCAGTTTCATTACGATACATTCAGTAGTTTGATGTGACAAAGAAATCAATTTTCTTTTTATTTTATAAAAGGCTAGCGAAAAATCATTCATTGTAATGCAACGTAAAAAATCTAATAAGTCAAAACAATATATAGAAATTGAAAAACACTTTTTGATCTTTATAGATATAAAATATTATTTTTAAACCAGAAACTCTCGCGAACATCCTCAGAACGCTTCACCAAAGTTTCATCACAGTCTGACCAATGTTTAAGGAACGCATAGATGATAAATACACAACTTACTTTTTATTTTTATAGAGTATTTGTTTGTAATAAGTAAGATCTTAAAGTACCGAATTTTAATAATTTTTTTCCCGTGTATCTACCATAGAAATGTTATGTACAACCTTTTAGATTAACAGCACAGTATACCGCATAAAAAACAATAAGTATAAGTAAAGTAGCAATTGAAATAAATTACTATTTAAGGACATTTGAGACAAACTTGATTGCAGCGGTAATTATGTGCTTTAGTACGATCGTAATCACATCAATTCAAAGCCCCTGCTAATCACCCTTTCACATTCGCCTACCGACATATTTAATGTTACTTTCGTACTGTCGCGTCACAAATATCGATTCAATTGGTTTCATAAGTTTTACACCAGTGTCTCTCAAACTTTTTTGGTATACCGCGCTCTTCTGGAGCAAATGAATATCCAATGCCCCCCAGACATTTCTCCTTCATACTTGGCGGTCGACGAAACAAAAAAAAACAAAGTCACCATTTTTACTCTACTCGGTCAAAAAGTTACTATATAGTGATAAATTCAATAATCGTGACATGATAAAGTTGACACTATACATAATAAGAGATAGAAAAGATATATTAAAAAAATATTTACATTTGTCCATGACGTTATATATTTCACTGCCCACCGATTTTTTTAACGTCCCCACCCCCTCAATGTTACTTGAAGTTTCAATCGACTTGGGACGCGGTGCCACCCACTTTAAGACACTATGATGGACTTTGATAAATTACATTAACAAAGATGTTGTGTTACGTTCCATCCTGCTTTTAGCAGTATTGCCATTTAAATCAATCGATGAGGACAAAATTAGCAAGCGCCAATAATACAGGGATAAGGGTAGGTAGAAGCTCTCTCTACTGTGCGATTTAAGCAACTCCATGTTTAATATGGTACTGCTACGGTAAAAGGCTTCATCCAACTAATATTATAATAATAATAATATTCTGGGACATTATTCACACATGGCCATCTGATCCCAAACTAAGCAGAGCTTGTACTATGGAAACTAGATAACTGATATACTACATATATTAATACTTTTCTTTTGTAAATACATACATATATAGATAATTACACCAAGACAAACAGACATGTTCATGCACAGAAATGTTTGTCCTGAGTGGGAATCGAACCCACAACCTGCGGCCTCAGTAGCAAGTATCTTGCCACTCCGCCAACCGGTCATTCAGTTATTATAGTCAGTTATTATATTAATGGGTTGAATTGTCAAAGATTTTTTCACCGCCTAATTAAACTGAGAACCCGATTTAAAGCCATACTAAAACAGTGGCGCGAATCAAATTATTTTAAAAAATAAGCAGTTTGTAGCGACAATTAAATAAAACTCGTTCATGGTTCCATTTTAAAGTTTGCGTTTTGTACGAGATGACAACAGCATACAGATAAAACCTTTAGTGCTTTGAAGATTAAGAAGCGTGGGAAAGATTTTTCTTTTACTCTGTATTCTGCAGAAGTTAAATAGTGATTTGAGGTTTCATTGTGGTATGTAAAAGTCGTAGAATTCATGCTCATATGCATAAAAACATATCGACAGTTTCAAAACTAGTTTAAATTTAAAAAGTAGGTTGGTGATTAAGAGCAAATATTGATGACATCACTACTACTTTACCCAAATTTCATTTGTTATTGTTTCCGTCAATTTCTTTCTTATTTTTTGTAAAGCTCTTTATGGGTGATAAATTTTATTTTATTTTATTTATTTATTTTTTACTATATAAACGCTTCGTACAGATTTTTAAATAATTATAAGTCTAAAACGTATCAGACCTTATTTTATAATTATTTAAAAATCTATATGAAGCTATAATAGATAAACACATTCCAAAAGAAAGAACGTAAACGAATACAGCATAGTGAGCATTTTTTATACGAGTAATTAGGTGTTGATATTGATTTTCCAATCTAACATACCTACGAATTTTTAGAATATTTGTTGCCACCGGTCAGTAGTCTACACAACACGTTATATTCCAAGCCGTTTTTATTGAATTTAAATTTGAAATTAAAATTGATAACTGTACTTCTCAAGGGCCTTGGTTGCAATCAATTTGGGACCCGAGCACACCTGAGGATTAGATTACTGGACATAGCCTCTCGCCAGTAATCTCTTCCGCTAAGGCTCTTAAGGCGCACGTTACTTATTTTTCTATCCTTGAAATGGATAACTTTTTGCTTGGTTCGTATAAATTATAATTTGTAAGTTAATGAGAATATATAAACTTTTTCTTACATTTGTTTATTTATTTATTTTATTAACAAACAAAAATTATCATAAATATTAAATTATAATATTTGTATATATAATTTAATATAAATATATATTAAAATTAACTTCTACTATGGAAATATAAATAAAAACAGTTACGGAATTACAAATGGTGCTCGAGCTAGACTTTGGCTGTATCGCCAGGTACCGCTTAAAAATTACTCAAAATAATTAATAAATTTATAAACGATAGTTTAAGTGAAATAACAATTAGTAATAATAATCCAATAGTAGTAATAGTAATAAAATTAGTAGTAATAATAATATATCTATAAAACTTAAAATTAAATGAATTAAGTCACTTTTTCGACAAGCTTCTCTGACTCCTTGTAGTTTAAAGAAAGCGGGAAATTAAAAATGAAGTTTTTTGCTTCGTTCACCGTACAATTTTTGAGGTTACGTAATTCTAAAATGGCGTTGGAAGTCGAAGCCCTTATATGGTCCCCGAAACGTTGACCGAAAGATGAATATGTTCGGTAATTTGAAAATACATTTGTCACGTAATGTGATATAATGGGACATGAAATTAGGGGATTTGTGGGTATACTAGAGCGGTTTTAAATAAAAATAATTTACGAACAGATTTAACCCATACTCTATATTACATACGCGAATAGTTGTTTGTAATAATATCTTAGAAGCTCGGCTCTAGTTTCTTATATGTAAATTAATCACTTCAGCCTAAGTTCGTCGAAGCTCCACGGCTTCCACGGCACGAATGCAAGCTCATTATTTCATAAACATGTACGATGTCATATAATATTTTTTTCTTGTTCGTATTCCTTATCTATTTTTCCCTCTTTTTAACTTAAGTTTGCCTACATAACGGGAATTCTTGATTTTTTACTAATGTTCAAGTGCAATACTACTTAAGTTCGATAGACATTTTTTTTTTAATATTTTCTTATCATTAAAATTATAAATTTACTCCTGCCTCGAGCCTACGACAATAATTTATTGCGGGAAATAATCACCATCCAGTCACGTATGTGGTCCCGTTTTACAGATAATAAAACTTTTGATTATTATCCGTTATACGGTTTACACACAAGGGAGTCCGCACTCCATTACATAATATTTTTACCTGAAATCCTACATAAATAAAGTGATTTTTTTCTTTCTTTTCAAACAGGTTTTAATTACAATTTATTATCAAATTATATCGTGAAGAAGTTTTATTAGGCGCTGATGTAAAATATTATACCAGTGTTTACATTGTATCTCAATATTACGTCATTTCCGTAGCCTATGTATTGTAACTAGGATGACTGAAGCATTATTTCTAAGCAAGCCTATACAGTCAGTCCTTTTATTTAGTTAATAAGGCATTATGCGTAGAAAACTCCTGTTAAAAACAGTGAAATGAAACTCGAAACCTCTAATTTTTCTTTCTTATCAAGATATTCTTTCTTAATTTTAATTTGTATGAAATATGATTTTTTTTAAATACTAATACACATAAGTTAATCGTCTGTACATATATATGGTACTATGTTCGGTCCAATTAATGTTTTGAGAGACGCAATCTGTCGAAAATTTCAAATTCTGTTTTCAGTTGATAGTCCTTTGAGGCGCCTGAAATTGAAACAGGACTGACCTACATACAACGGAACGCATTCGCTGCAATTTTTTTAAGCGCTCAATTTTAGACAGCTGTAAACTACAAATAGTGGACTATTTTTTGTTCCGATCATGTAAAAAACCTTGATAGAATAATCTTTCAAATGTTTAACAGAAACAAAATCGACTCCAAATTTATAAAATGTTGTATATGTCATTAATTCACTAATAGCCATAGTAGTTTTATTACAAATCCATTAAACCATGGTTTTTCTTAAATGTATCAACATGTCAATTTTCGGAATATCAAAAAAATTTAAAGTTAAATGGGACCCACTTGCGAATATCCCCTTTCCAACTAATCGATTCTTAATTGTTGAAGTTTTGAGGTAATAAAATAAATAAATAAGATACAAACGGATTGAGAACCTCCTCTTTTTTGAAGTCGGTTAAAGGGATTTTGTGTCTGAATAACTTCCGTCTTTCTAAAAGTAAAAACGAAAACGAAAACGAAATAAATAATGGATGTTCCATTGTATTTCATTCAGTGTACTTGTTGCTGCTGTTTTTCCACAAAAAAATGACTAACAACATATTAAAAAAAATTATCGGTTTTAAACCTTCTATAGAATTTATATAGGAACAGTGTAATGTAAAGGTAGATGTGTTTGCCACGTATTCAAATTGCCATTAACGAGAAGTGACAGCAAGCTAACTACATTGCCCCTAGCTCTATCATATTAAATATCTACATTAAAGAATCTATAAACCTAAATTATAAAGTAAACTTGAGCATATTTAATTATCATATATTTTCATACATATTAAATGCGTTGAAATATGATACTCAAACATCAATTTAGAAACAGAAGTGTACCTCAACAAACTCTCGATTGGATGAATAGCGAAAGGGTAAAAATAATGTTGAATCAAACGGCACTCAGCTAGGCGTGAACGACAATATTTTGCATGAATTAAATGGTAAAACATAAAAATAAAAAAATAGTTTTAACCAACAAATTAGAAATAACGTGATAAAAACAAAGCATACTTCTAAATGTTTTGAATTAAGACATATATTCTTAATGGAACACATCCGATTTTCGTTGGTTTGGTGATGAAAATAAGAATTACTAGGTACATAAATGAGATATAAATGTTTACATTCAAATTTTATAGAAGTGTAGACACAGCTCAAATGGACACATGTTACGTGTGTATTTAACGAATATATGCAAAGCATTCTGAAAAATCATATCTCAATCCCAAGCTTTTAAATTTGCCGCTTAGGAAGTTTATGGTATAATTATCATAAAAAGTAGTATGAGGTCATATTATCATCATCATCATCTCTCAGCCGTCCATTGGCCTATAGTCGTCCACTGCTGGATGTATGCTTCCCCCATATCCCCCATATCCTACGTATAACATATCATTATTAGATACGGTGAGGATTCTGAATGACAGTTAATTCCAAGCTATTAAATTTGCCGCTTGGAATTTTTTTAGGTGGTATCGTTATTACAACAAAAACTTCTATATAAAAGCCGTTTCATACGAAAAACTTAAGCATTTTTAAATTATTACCGACAGCAGAAATTTAGTTAACTTATATGATTCTTAGTAACTTAAATGTTATTTATCCTTTCTAAGATTTTACTTGATAACATTTATTACAAAACAGCTTCAATAACGCTTTTATTGCTACTTTATTCAGTGGTTCCATTCAACTTGTTTTCAATTGGACGACAAGACATTGTGCTGTCACCTAAATCAATATACGGATAGAATCTTTTAGAACATTTCGAATCCTTTCCTTACAATATTGTACTTTATTTTTTCTTATTTGTTTTCCTTCGGTAACAAGGTCAAGGAAGTCTTATTATTCCTTTTTATCAGTAAAAAGGAATAATAAGTCAAAACAATTTTGTGGAAAACATTCCATTATGTAAAAATATTTTTGGTTATAGTAAAGCATTAATGAAGTATTCCGTGCTGCATTAAAATATTTTTGAATCGAGAATCTTAATATTATTTTGACTTCTTAAATTTTTTACTTAACATGGCATTGTGACTCATGATGCTAAGAAGGTAATCTACAAACGTAGAAATCATTTTAAATCTTATAATGATTGACGTTGATATGGTTGAATATTCCACCCGTCACTAAAAATAAGGGTTCTTCAATTTTATCGTCAGAGCGTAATGTAAATGAAATTCATCTAGGATGTCCCCTTTTAACATTATCAGATTTATGGGATACGTATGCTAGTATATTTATCACGATTACAAATTTAGTAAGCCCCAATTGCCCCAATACTTTTGTTCGCGACAAATTATTTTTTAACCCAAAAAATAACTGAAAATCTCTTTTTTTAACAAAATAAAAAAGGCTTTTTTTATTTTGTTTGTATGTTGCAAAAAAGATTATATTAACGAATGTATGACGTATGTACATGCTATCCAATATTTTATCCTGTTCAATGTATGTTTTGAAATGATTACTCCGTTGCTAGTTACGCTACTATGTAAACAAGTTAATAAATTACTCAATAAGCGATGTAATGGCAGCATTTATTTGACTAGATACATTCGAAAAGTTTTTCAAGTTGCTAATTATAGCTCAGATCGAAAAACGATAGTAAAAAAAACGACACAAAATAGTTTTACTCTATAAAACAAATAGTTCTACTATTTTGTGTTGTTTTTTTTTTTTAAATATCGTAATGTGAAAGTTACGATATATGTATCCAATGATATTCCAAGAATAATATTGGATAGATATAGTCGTATCGGTATTTCCAAACCGATACGACTTAGGGGCCTTCAAGCAGAGAGTGTACTTCCTCCTTAAAGGCCGGCAACGCATC